>JAVKPL010012782.1:0-64658 GCA_032173675.1 Gastrolobium villosum
ATAATCGCCTTAATAGAATATTTATCCATCAACTGACTTATATAGAGAAGATTTTAAAGATATTTTATATGGATAAATGTTGCGATCTCGGCAAGTGCACCGATCGTTCCAAGTAATAAAGTGATAAGAAAGTATCGTCTCCACAGGGATTGATGAACAATTACTACTATAACCGGTCCTCTTAAGTTAGATAAATCGATTGATTGTTGACAAATAATTGCAATTTAAATTAAATGACAATAAAAGTAAAAGAATTGTTTTTGTATTTTTCTGGAAAAGACTTAAAATAGATGAAGAAATGTTTTTGTAGAAAAAGTAATGAAGAAGACTGTAGCCAGGGTACATTCACCAATTGCTCCCAATTTTACTTCGGATTGATTCATAAAACCTATTGAAATTAACAACTCAGACAAATTATCATCTTTTAGAAATAATTAGTTAGATCCCAATCCCTTGGCGATCTAACCCTTTACTTCAATTGGAACCCTAATCCCTTAGTAGTTCCGCCTGAAAATAAGCATTATGTAGATAAATCCCACGACTGCAATCCATACAAGTCTATCCCTAGAACATGCATGGAGAGTCATCTTTATCTCCTTTCAGGATCAGTATTCCAACATCCCTATTGTGAATCCTGATCCCCAGAATATTATTCCCTATTAGGTTGATCAGATCTAACAGAAATAATATCAATACGCTCAAGATAAAAGATGAAATATATTAATTCAATACATAGAATGATTCAATCCTTGTAGCAATTGTTTACAAAAGGATCATGCCCCTGACTACAGAAATAGATCTAGCCAATCAACATCATGATCGCTGATCTGATTTCAACATAAACTTGAAAAGAAAATAAAGAAGAGTACAAGAACAGAGTGATGAGCACGAAGAACGCCTCCTCTAGGTCTTGTGATGTGTATTCAGAGATGTCTATCTTCAGAGGTTGAGTCTCCTTTTATAAGAGAGATTCTGACCTAATTTGCATTTTTGAATCTTCTCACTTTCGCGCCTCCCACGCTCAGAGCGCCACTCCCGCGCTCAGGGCGTGGGAGTTACTGCCACTTTTTCACTTCCCGCGCTCACAGCGCCACTCCCGCGCTGTGAGCGCGGTTCCTTCTGTCCATTTTTGCCTTCTCGCGCTCTCAGCGCCACTCCCGCGCTGAGAGCGTGGGAACCTAGGTCTTTTTGATATGTTTTTGCCTCCTTTTGTTCATCTTCTTTGATATTCAGACTTTGGATATTTTTACTCTTTTTCTCTGCTTTTCTTGCATTGATTGAGTCATTTTCTTCCTCTTTTTGCCTTGTAATTTCCTATATGCTGACCGCATATCAAATAATTCTCAGATTTGAACTTTGCTGTCCCTAGCAATGTATAAGACTAAATCCAGGACATATTTAATTAATCCAACATAACATTCCAGAGACACTCTCAGACACAATATGCCATGCATGCCTGACTCAACATCATAAACTCCCAATAATGTCATCAGCTTCTTAGAGATACAAGTCTACATTGGTTACCCCTCACACAGATAAATAATATTCACTCAACACTCAGTGTTTAAGGGTATAATGAGCACTCAATCACTCAAAGCTATAACACTACCATAGGCTTGATCATATTCTGAAAAATTCTTAAAAATGAAGAATCACACACATGCATTAATTGATCAAAAGGACTTCACAGGTTGTAACTTGGCCGGGGTAACAGGGTAGGAATATATGGATAGTAGCTCAAACAACAATGAGATTGAAAACTGATATTATTTCACTTTAACACATTCAATTCAATGATTTTTGCTCCACTAACATTCCCACAAAATTTCGGGAATTAATTCCTTCCAGCCCACCTTTTACTCTTTTCCTTTTTTTTTTATCCCTTAATCACTTGACCTTTGTGGAGCTTACCTCAATTTCTTTATTTTATTTTCAACACATTCAATGATTCAATCTCAATCAAGGTATGTCACGAAAAATGGATATAGGCTAAGCCATCAATCAGGCCACAGGTCATTTATCAAGAATAAGTTCAGGCTCAAAGGGCTAGCAAGGGAAAATCTCATAGAGGTGAGTTATTTTGGCCAATAGCAATTAAGAACAAAATGCCTTTATCATATCAATCAATGCATGCATAATAGAGAAACAAATCAAGTTCTAGAGTATTACAACAATGAGACCTCTCAACAAAAATTTCAGTGTTTAGGCTCAAAACCTCACAGCTATGGTATCAATGCAGACTCAAGAAAATTGACCTCAGACATTATCAGAATTTCACAATATTAACTCAGACAAACGAGTAATTATGCAATCTAATTATGCCTATGCAATGTTATGCCAGAAAGTCATACAATATATTCCAAGAATTTAATCATGTACATTAACAAGATGAGCACATTTAAACCTGGGATTTGTTCAAAACACACATTTTTTTATTTTTATTTTTTTTATTTTTATTTATTTTTATTTTTTTTAATGGCACACCAAATAACTATAAAAAAAATAACTAAGAAAATGAAAAGAGTTAGGATATCTCCCCTGATAGAAGAATTGCAGTTCTAAGGCGCAAGCCCACCATTCCCAGATTTAGAGCATAGCTGTCATCAGCAATAATTAAACCACAAGAAGGAAAGCCTGCACAATGGAACAAGCAGTGGCATATAGAAGAGACTATAATGCGCACATTAAAACATCAGAGAAAAATATACTAACTAAAATACAAAACAGAAAAATAAACTAATGTACAAAATCTCCGTCAGCAAGGAGAAAAAGTCAAACCCTCTATGTCATCCCACTCAGCAGCGTGGGATGACTCAGCAAATGGAGGATCTGGTGGTATTGGCTGCCTTGGTGTTTGGAGCCACCATTCCCAGATTTGGCCCAAACCATGGAGCCATGTTAGAAACTCTTTGAAGCTTTGATTCTTCCGAGAAATAGAATCTCGGTGTCTCTTATTGATTTTCAGCTTCCGATGTCTCTTCCAACTCTTATCAAAGAGTTTGATCACCTCCTTTCTCAGTACCTTCTTCATTGTAGGATGACTCCTTTCTTGAGTTTTTTTCCCATGTTTGTCATCCTTAAGAATTTTGTTGGTGTGGGAAGATGGATCTTTATCTTTTGAATCAGTCTCTTGTTCCTTTAATACTTCAGTCACTACCTTGTTACAAAAGAAGATTTCTTTTAGAGTTTTAGGAGACTCCTTCGATTCCACCTTCATGACACCATCTTTCTTGGCATCATTTGTTTTTTTAGGAACCTTAACCGCCACACTTTGTTTTTCCTTTGAAATTTTAAAACAATCATCTTTGTGAGAAGACTGTTTTAAAGAATTAAAGACATTGATGGTAACGGTCTCATCATTCATCCTTAGCTCAAGCTTCCCGTTTTCAACATCAATCAATGCACGGGATGTAGCTAAGAAAGGTCTACCCAACAAAAGAGGCATTGCAGCTCCTCCTTCCATATCCAACACCACAAAGTCAGCAGGGAAGATGAACTTGCCCACCTTCACAAGAACATCTTCTATTATTCCGCTTGGCTTCCTTGAGGACTTATCAGCAAGTTGTAAAGATGTTTGAGTAGGTTTTAACTCGGTAATCCCCAAGGAATTGCAAACAGAAAGGGGCATTAGATTAATGCTAGCCCCAAGATCACACAATGCCTGGCTGATTTTTCTGTTCCCAATTTCAATAGGGATATTGAAGCTCCCTGGATCATTACGCTTAGGCGGGACCTTCTTGGTAATAATAGCACTACACTCCTCAGTGAGTGTCACCGTTTGACATTCCTGCAGTTTGTGCTTCCTTGACAACAAGTCCTTCATAAACTTTGCATAATTTGGCATGCTAGACAAAGCTTCAGCAAAAGGTATGTTTATGTGTAGCTTCTTGAATATGTCTAAAAACCTGTCATAATGCTTGTTATAAATCTCTTTCTTGAACCTTGCTGGATAAGGTGCTTGAGACATCACATATTCATGGCTCAGCTCAAACTTCTTCTTCTCAACTGGCTTTTCTTCTTCCACAGGTTTTTAAATTTCATTTTCTGGCTCCTTAACCTCCTTAAGCTTCTTCTTAGCTTCCATCTTTGTGTTCGGCTTTTCTGGGGTTGTCACTACTTTCCCGCTTCTAGTTGTAATATACATGCAATCCTCTTTTGGATTGATAATTGTATTACTTGGAAATGTACCTGGAATTCTTTCTGAAAATTGCTTTGCCAGCTGGCCTATCTGATTCTCCAGGTTCCTAATAGAAGCATTTGTGTTCTTGTTGTTGGCTCGAGTCTCCTCCATAAAAGCATTAGTGTGTTGAGCCATCTCATTAGAAGCCTTAGCCATCTGAGCAAAAGCTTTTTCCCACTCAGCAGGCTCACTTTGTTGATTCTGTGAAGATTGAGCATAATTATTGTTAGCTTTAAAATCCATACCTGATCCTTGAGTCCTCCGTTGAAAATTGTTGTTACTACCAGGGAAATTTTGATTTCGCTGGAAATTTTGTTGTTGAGGACGCTGATCATACCAGATCCCATTCACCTGTAATTGTTGAAGTGAATCTTCGGATGTTGGATTTGGACACTCACTGGATTCATGACTTTCTTGGCATTGGTCACAAATCAGTGGAGTTGTTTGAACCTTTGACACTAGAAACTTGTCAAATTTTTCACTTAAGCTGTCAAACTTTTTAGATAATGACATTACATCACTATCTGCTGGTTTTATTACTGCTCTTTGTGTGGGAACTAGCACACTTTCATTTTCATTTCTTGCAAGCTTTTTGATCAACTCAATAGCCTGCTCAGATGTGCTTTCCCGAATAGAACCTCCAGCGGCACTATTTATTATCATCCTTGTTTCGGGGGTGATTCCATTGAAAAATATCACCACTTTTCTATCATCATCTCCTTCATAATGTGCACATTTCCTGTTTAATTCTTGGAATCTGTTCCAAGTTGCACATAGTGATTCTCCTTCCAACTGGCGAAAGTTTGTTATTTCATTCACCAGCTGATTATATTTCTCCATGGAAAAGAAATGATCAAAGAATTTACTGGATAGATCTTCCCATGTCAGAATGCTGTTTGCTGGTTGTCTTTCGATCCACCTCAATGCTTTTCCCTTAACAGCAAAAGGGAACAACCGAAGCCTGATAGCATCTGTAGATACCCCATTGTGTTTGGTGGTATCACAGACCATCAAGAATCGGTCTATAAACTCATGTGGATCTTCATCATCAGCTCCAGAAAATTGAACCCTTTCCACCAAAGAGATTAATGATGGTTTGAGTTCAAAATTATTAGCCTCCACGTTTGGCCTGACTATGCTTGAATTGGCCCTGTTGAATACTGGAGTCAAAATTGTATTCAACAGTCTTGGAGGTTGATTGTTGGCATTTCCTCCTCGCCCATGACCAACATTGTTATTTTCGGCCATTTCTTGAATTGGTTGTAAAGATGTGTGCTTCAAATCTTCCCAAATGATCTGTCTAGCAGCCTTCCTTAGTTGCTTTTCTGTCTTTGTAATTTCAGAATCTATTACAAAGTCTTTAGGTGGAAGTCTACCTCGCATAAAAATCAGAGAAAATTATTAGTAACACCTGCACAACACAATCAAGATAAAAGAATAATAAAATAAGAATCTAATCTCAAGAATCTAAGGTTATTTGTAATATTGTAAACACAATCCCCGGCAACGGCGCCAAAAACTTGTTGCGATCTCGGCAAGTGCACCGATCGTTCCAAGTAATAAAGTGATAAGAAAGTATCGTCTCCACAGGGATTGATGAACAATTACTACTATAACCGGTCCTCTTAAGTTAGATAAATCGATTGATTGTTGACAAATAATTGCAATTTAAATTAAATGACAATAAAAGTAAAAGAATTGTTTTTGTATTTTTCTGAAAAAGACTTAAAATAGATGAAGAAATGTTTTTGTAGAAAAAGTAATGAAGAAGACTGTAGCCAGGGTACATTCACCAATTGCTCCCAATTTTACTTCGGATTGATTCATAAAACCTATTGAAATTAACAACTCAGACAAATTATCATCTTTTAGAAATAATTAGTTAGATCCCAATCCCTTGGCGATCTAACCCTTTACTTCAATTGGAACCCTAATCCCTTAGTAGTTCCGCCTGAAAATAAGCATTATGTAGATAAATCCCACGACTGCAATCCATACAAGTCTATCCCTAGAACATGCATGGAGAGTCATCTTTATCTCCTTTCAGGATCAGTATTCCAACATCCCTATTGTGAATCCTGATCCCCAGAATATTATTCCCTATTAGGTTGATCAGATCTAACAGAAATAATATCAATACGCTCAAGATAAAAGATGAAATATATTAATTCAATACATAGAATGATTCAATCCTTGTAGCAATTGTTTACAAAAGGATCATGCCCCTGACTACAGAAATAGATCTAGCCAATCAACATCATGATCGCTGATCTGATTTCAACATAAACTTGAAAAGAAAATAAAGAAGAGTACAAGAACAGAGTGATGAGCACGAAGAACGCCTCCTCTAGGTCTTGTGATGTGTATTCAGAGATGTCTATCTTCAGAGGTTGAGTCTCCTTTTATAAGAGAGATTCTGACCTAATTTGCATTTTTGAATCTTCTCACTTTCGCGCCTCCCACGCTCAGAGCGCCACTCCCGCGCTCAGGGCGTGGGAGTTACTGCCACTTTTTCACTTCCCGCGCTCACAGCGCCACTCCCGCGCTGTGAGCGCGGTTCCTTCTGTCCATTTTTGCCTTCTCGCGCTCTCAACGCCACTCCCGCGCTGAGAGCGTGGGAACCTAGGTCTTTTTGATATGTTTTTGCCTCCTTTTGTTCATCTTCTTTGATATTCAGACTTTGGATATTTTTACTCTTTTTCTCTGCTTTTCTTGCATTGATTGAGTCATTTTCTTCCTCTTTTTGCCTTGTAATTTCCTATATGCTGACCGCATATCAATAAAGCACATTCATTGAGTTCCCTAATGGTTGTGTGCTAGATTGACATAAATAAAATATTCATTTAAACCCCATGAAAAATAACGAAAAATTTCTTAGTGTCCTATCTTAATTCAATCGAGGCAATCTTATTAGTGCATAATAAATGGTGAACATTCAAATGAGAGTTACAAAATTATTAAAGTGGATGTTTGACTTTTGAACCATGTATCTTCTCCCCTTATTCTTACATTTTTTTTTGGTACATTGCCAGGAGGTATTCCCATTCAACATTCTCCGGGCACCATGCCCTTGGGGTACGGCTCGTTTGGGCTAGCCCCTCATTGTGAGGGTGGGTGCACTAAGCTTCGCAACCGGAGAAAGGACGAGACTAATCCCCCAACCGATCCCCATTCAACCTTCTCCGGGCACTATGCCCTCGTAGTACGGCTCGTTTGGGCTAACCCCTCATTGTGAGGTGGATGCACTAAGCTTCGCAACCGGAGAAAGGACGAGACTAATACCCAACCGAAGATTTTTGGCTTATCCTCTGGCCTCCAAAGATTTTCCAAGAAACTGCTTGAGGCAGGGTTTGATCCCTGCACCAAGCAATCCCTTGAGAGCTCAGCTGCCAACTGAGCTATCCTTAGGGGTTTATTATTCTTACAATTTATCTTTCCTATTTGTAAGTTTATTAGCAATTTTTAATTCTTCTCCAATATGAAGATACTAGAATAATGCAGGAAATTTACCTGAACCACACAAAGACAAATCCCAAACAAGAATTCAATCACAAGTGGAAGCACGACTACTTCATGGCATTCTACAAATTTGTTCAAGAGATAATTTGGCATACATCGCTTAATTTAACTTTTGAGAAGCTAATATTTGAGACTAAGATTTGTAAACTTAGAGACATTAAATGATGTCATAATCAAGGGGAATAAAATACGTGCTTCACTTTTTATTTTTTCCTTCACCAAAGTTTTGTCCATTAGATTCTCCTGATAAGATTTTTAATGAGGCATCTTGTGGTATGTATTATTAGAAATATATACTCATTTTCCTTCACTGGAATTTTTTCCATAAGATTTTTTATTAGTGAGATTTTAACAAATATATTATTTTAATGGAGGGAGTATTATAAATGATATAATTGTATGGATGCCCATAATCCCAAAAGAAATGTATGGATTCAATATTGTCATTTATTCCATTTTAACTTGAGTTTTATTTTTCTTATGTTGTATGAGACAATTTGTCTCATACAACACACAAAAAAGTGGGTGAGTCCCACTAAAAAAAGAGAAAGAAAATAAAAAGTGGATCCCACCCATTTTTTTGTGTGTTGCATGAGACAAATTGTCTAGAAAAATGAAACCCTTTTTTTTGGTAGACGAAACCCTTTTAACTTAGGGTAATTGAGAGTCTATGAATAGAGTACAGACCTTGTACAGAGACAACACAAGATAAAGGAAATTATCCTTATTTTATTTTTTTCCTAATTTTTTTCTCTCTATTTTTTTTTTTTTTTGGTAAACGTCTTTACTATATTCTAGTTATCCTTTAGTTTGCATAACATTATCACTAGAAAATTTATTGTGGGGCGGGACCACCATTTTTTAGTTGGTCCCTTAATGTAAATAGGAGAGTAAAATTGGAAAAAAAAAAAATAACAGAGATAAAAAAAGAAAGAAAAAATGAGTGTTGTGAGAGAGCACCAAATCATTGGGTATTAAAAATATTTCCCATTATCACATATATCTGACATTATCACAACCAGGTTTTAGAACCTTATCGCTTGACCTTAGATTTGATGTTATTCTGTGCTTAGCTTGAACACAGCTCAAAATTTCTCGACAACTTTGTAGATTGATCACAAGTTCTAAGTTCCAACAATATCGTACCTACTAACGAATTCATCGTAGTTCGGTAGGAAATGTCTACTGATATGTGCACGCGTTATCGCGCGGCGCACATTCAAATACATACCATAACTATTCAACAAAACTATGCATTGACATGCATAATAGTTTAATTTTCAAAGAAAAAACAGTAAAGTTAATTAGTTTCAAAATATTGGATAAATAATTAAGAAAAAAATAGGATTATATATTTATTAGATTATATTGAGTTAACAAAATAAAAGTACGAAAAAGTAAACAAAAGTGAGTTAAAATAGTTAATATGATAACTAGTTTTAGTTCGTGCATTCTAGAATGTAATATTTCATTTTTCTTCTTCTTTTGTTTTGATTGTTATAATAAAGATAGGTTTATATTTGTAAAATAATATTTTCTTTTCCAAATTAAACAAAGGACTGTGTTTTAAAAAAATATTTTCATTGTTAGTATATTAAATGACAGAAACCATTGTTGTTAAAATCTCGATTTATCACTACGATTTTACGTTTTTACGATTTTTTCTCTTCATCAAAACGATTTTATTATTATTCCAAACGCTTTTACGAGATTTTTTCACATTAAGATTTTACGTTTCGCAATTTTTTAATCCTCTTCCGATTCTACTTTAGATCTCGATTTTAACAACATTGGCATAAAGTATTAAAAAATAATTTTCATAATAATATTCTGCAAAACTAAGGGACCCTTCATAGTCACAAACTGTCCATTTCATAACATGCGTGCTGTTATTTAAATGATGAAGCTACCAAAGTGATTCCGTAGGAATGACTAAATTATGCTTTCAAAACAGTATAGGTAAGCATCCATCATACTTGTGCCAATATCGAAGCTACTTCAAATTATTGGCTGTTTCAGCCCAATAACAGCAACTAGCAAATACAAAACCAATTTCTTTGTATATTGGTAGGAACGTGCTTAATCATAATCTATGTCTATATATAATATAATTATTACCACGACAAAAATCTGTATAGTACATGAATCTGTGAAGTGTGAAATATGACTTAACCCCTTTTTGTTACTCAGGTTTGTTTTAGATAAATTGAAACATAAAGTTATACCAAAAAAAAAAAAATTGAAACATAAAGGCCTATTCGAAATTATAATATATATTTTTCTTTGTAAGTTATAATTGTTTATTTGAAAAAAAAAAAACTTAGAAATGATGCTCACAGTTAAAGATTTCTATAAGTTTCGAATTAGGGAAATCACTTTTTATGTAACTAAAAAATCAAAAATTATGCTCAAAACTAAAGGTTTGCATGAATTTAAAGAAGGTTGATAGCCCACTCTCCCTTCACCACTAATTATGAATGGCTTGGAGAAAGAAAAAATTCTTCCTCATCTACTAAGAACTTCTCCTTCTAGTAGGTCAGCACATTTTTAATGATGTGACTATATTGCATAATTTTTTATATACCATGATTTTATCTTATCTTAGTTACCATTATATTTATGTTAAAATATCTTACAGATTTCAACTTTTTTCAATATCTTAAGCATTTGAGTAATATACGGTTCTATAACTAGTTTAAAAATTAAGAGTGGTGATTAACCAAATCGTTAAACAAATCACTATCTGATATGGCAAGCCAAAGCACGTGTATAAATTCCACACCAGAATATGCACCAAATTTGCTAATGCCAATAGGAACATAGAGGATCTTGGACTATTGGAGAGTTGTTTTATACAGTGCATAGTTTTAGTGGGACTATAATCGTGGATGCAATTTATACAACACTTTGATTTTTTAGTGTGATGACGTTAGGAAGGATGGCCAAAACTATGATGTTCCCACTAAGACAATATCCCCTAAAATATAAATATAAGTTAATGGGATTGTGCAGGAGTGACCTTTGATGAGAGCCAAGTTTAAAAGCAAGAGTTATCCATTACTTGGGGACTGAAAAAATGTGCTTAGTGGGTGGTGGCACTGCTAGCTCTGCTAACCCTTTTAGATTAAGGACAGTTATGTATATATATATAACTCACAGGTAGATAAGGTCAATGGTCTTGTCCAAATGTTTGTGTGTTTATGGACACCTGGGTTTGGAAAGAAGAAAAATGAGAATCTTTTGGTACTGTGCTTTTGGAGAATCTGCTTTGTTAAGGGTATTTTAATTTTAGAAACTACTCTCTCTTGGCATGGGAAGGATAAGAATGCCCACTAGGATAAGATTCATGAACCGTGTCTGCGATTTACTTTTCATATTGCACTAGCTAGAATGCCTAAAGCATTCTAAAAATTCAGTAGGAATATATTAAAAATTATCTATTCTTATATATCAAATTAAAGTATGATATTTTAAAAGTGATTTAATTTGTTAATGTATTTTATCTTAAAGAATATTCATATATTAACTTTTTTTAAAAAAAGAAATTATCTTTTGATATTTTGTAATTCAACATTAAACTTTTTTTCTTTAATTTTATACTTTTATGTTTTACTTGAATTTAAAAATATTTTTGAAATGGACAAAATACTTGCTAGTTGTATACAATGTATGTGTTTTGTATATATTATGAGAAAAGTGTCTCTCATTTTTTTATAACAGTGTGTGTCTTTTTAAAGGACGTAAAATTGTATCATTTCAAGAAAGAGAAAGATATAGATTAAGTAGGAAAGAGAGTTGACAAAAAAAAAAGTTGTGGGTCCCACCTCTTTGTGAGAGTGAAATGATATAAGTTATGTCGTTTAAAAGGATAAATACTTTTCTCATATATTATTCAGTTTAGGCCCAATAATTAATGAGATTTGCATTCATCATTTAACATGACACAAAAAAGTTTCCTACACACATAATATTTTGGGGGGCCCGCACTTTTTAAAGCAAAAAAAAATTAAGGCACGCAAAACGAATCTCTATAACATTACACAATCACTTTTCCTATAACATAACTCTTATAAAACCCATAATTAATAGCGAAACCCTATATTCTTGAGGGAATCCTGGCAGTCATTATATATATAAGAGGGGTTTTCTCCTTCATTGATGAAGCAACAGGTAATAATTTTCTTACACATTATAATTGTAGTTTTTACTGGCTTAAGTGTCGAAGTACTCTGCAGATGCTTGCGATGACGGAGCCACGTTAGGGTAAGGTCACCTTTGTTCTTAAGTTAAATTTTGCAATCAACTCATGTATTTCTTGAACATGTAACTGTTCTGTCCTGAAGACAGAGATGTTCAACCTTTATCAGGCTGATTAGTCACTCTGGATCGTATAGCCTTGATTAGGGGTATCTATTAAGAAGATATCCCTGGACCTAGCTTGATCACTAGAAAGGATATGACTGTGGTGTCAGTGTGGTGAAAGTGGTTAATCATCTGTCCTTTACCGTCGATGAGCCCTCTTATTTATATGGCTGCCTCTGGTTTGAAATGTGGAGCTGAGCTGTAATGACGCGGGGGCCATTACAGCCTGGTCGGCCGTTACTGGGTGTAACGTACCGAACGTTATGCTTCCATAATTACGATCCGTTTTAAGCATTTATCTGGAGTAACGTACCGGGTTCGAGTTCTGCCGGGTTGATACGATGGGCCTGTTAGTGTGGGCCTTCTTATCGGGTTGCTGAGGCGGACCGACTTCGTGGGCCTTTTACCCGGGTCCATAACAGTAACAAATTTAGAGTACTAATGTTTATTTTATTTTTTAAAAAATACCCTTTGTTCTTGTTTTTTCTAACTTCCATGATAAGATGGCTCTGTCCTTCTACGATTCATGGTTCCGTGATGTCTCACTTAATTTACAAATTTTTAAGATAGGAAAGTTTATTTAAATTAAGGTAACCTAAATATTATACTCTACCTAGTGGTCACTTTCAGAAGTGGAGCAGATCATTGTCAATCAGTACATTAATAACAAGTCCTCTCTCTATAGGTGACATTTTCAATCAATTGTACTATATTCATAATCAAAACAATATGATACAATCTCCACTAAGCAACTCATTCCGTTCCCTCTTTCTCTTCTTTTTTTTCTCTTAAGTTAAATACAATTTCTATTTGTTACTCAGTAATTTTTTATTTTATTTTTATTTTCTACTGTCTTGAATACTTTACTATCTATTTAATAAAAAACTGTGTAATGCTTTGACAGAAAAGTCACTATAGGTGTTTAATCCATTATCTTCATGTTCATTGGCTAGCTAGCCGATATGGTTGGAAGCATAATATTCCACATGCACGCAGGAACAACCGTGCTTAAATTAGACAAGTGGGTTAGATGAAATAGCATTTGATTATATATATATAGATATAGATATATATATATATATATATATATATATATATATAAAGAGACATTCTCCTCTTTTCTTTTTTCTCATATCTATTTCTTGTTTATTAAAGATGATGAATCAACTACGTATTCTGTTCATAAACAATCTAAATTAGCACTCAATATAATAATGCAGTTGACGTAGATTCCAACAAAGGCGCTACTTTAATGTTTGAATGTTGCTTAAAATTAGACACGCAATTACTTATAGCAGCTAATTAATCACGAGGCTTAGACTGAAATGTGACATGCATCATTTGCATGCGTGAAATTGAACCATTACTGAATTTTTATCTTTATATTATGCTTAAAGCTAAGGTGACTCAGATGTGTCAAAGTAGGTGGCTGCTTATTCTTCCCAAATTCCTCTCCTACATTGAAGCATGTTATAAATGATAGAATGCCCCAACTTCTTTTTGGTGTAATCTGAGTATGATCCTTTTTTTATTATTTATTCAGACAAGTAACAATTGACATCCAATTGTTTATCCTATGCAAATCTAATTGTTTCTATGAGGTAATTAGTAAAGTTTCTATTTGGTCTCTTCTTACTATAGTTGAAGTTGTCAATATGATAACCTCGAAATGCACAACCTAATTTTATAGTTTACCAATTCGAATCTAATCTTGAAATTGTTTATATGATTAACAATAACAACAATTAACTTTTATTTTGCTTTAGGCCAACGATGGTTAGCCCTATCACTTAAGTTGTAACATTTAAAGACTTTGGTAAAACAATGTCTTACGTTCAAATCCACTGGGTGGCGGGCGCAAGAAGACCAAAATTACAAGTTATATTCTACCTATTTATATTACCCAGAAAATAAAGATGATACTCACAACAATGAGTTTGGCGCGGGAGGAAGGGTGGGGGGAGGGGGTTACAACTATCATATGATTAAAAAGAAGGGTTTTATAATTCTCATGTTGAATGAGAATTGAAATCTCATGTTGTAGAGATAAAAAATATGTGGGACCCATGTGTTAGAAAAAATTACATGTGGGACCCATGTCAGCACGAAAATCGAAGGGTGTGTAGGAAAAAATGAATTCTCATGTTGAATGAGAATTATAAAACTCTAAAAAGAATATAGATGGTGCTCACAATTTAAGACTTATTAAACTCGGGGGAAGACGACCACCTACCCTATAGCCTTTAGCATATATAATATATGTATATATATTTTGATGATAACAAATAAATAAGAATAAAAGAAGGAAGAACTTTGATGAAGAGAATATATTGAGATTAAAGATACATGACGGAGACACACACAAAAAATAACAGGATAACAAAGTGGCAAAAATATGGATGAGATTATTTTATAGTACTTTACATATTTCTAGATTTGTTGATGGGTTTTATAATTCTCATGTTGAAGGAGAATTGAAATCTCATATTGTAGAGATAAAAAGCATATGGGACCCATGTGTTAGAAAAAATTATATGTAGGACCCATGCAGCACGGAAATCGAAGGGAGTGTAAGAAAATTTGAATTCTCATGTTGAGTGAGAATTATAAAACCCTTTGTTGATTGTGATTGTGTATTATGGATTGGTTGAATGTATTAATAAATCTTTTACATATCAAAGTTTGCATAAAATTGAGATTTAGAAATAAAAATATTGCCTTAGCCAGGAAATTTGAGATATTAAAGTCACCAACTCTTAAGCATGGAAATCACATTCCTTATGTCCTCTATGTTTGTCCCAAATGAACTCAAGAGAGGGTAAATTGAGTTTATAAACTTTTTTGATTAAATCGATGCTCATAATAACTTTAACTAATATAGAAAATAGCAAAGAGATAACATTGCAATTACGTGGAAAAAACTCCAAAAGAAGGAAGAAAAACCCGTGACCCTGGTGTAGATACATCTATCTAATTGGGAGACAAATTCACTATAATGAGTCAAACTCAATTCAAAATACAAGAATAGAACATACTCTACACTTATACAAGAATTCAGTCAAACTTACCTCTAGATTTATGCTTCCCAATTTACCCAAATAAATTGCGTCCCAATTATCAAACCAATGACAATTGCAAAACACACTTTTAGATTAACTCTAAGCCAAAATTACAAGTTCTCAATTATCACTAGATAATTGCTGATCCCCTATTGTCTACTCCGGCAATAACTAAAACAAAATCACCACTGAACAATTTAAGAGTTACTTAACACACTTTTAATCAATAAACAAATAGTTACGGAGTTGCCCTATGAGAGATTGCTCCTACCTTTATCAATACCAAAGCTATTGTGTTTTTTGGTTAAAATATAATTCTTTCTTTTTTGAATTTTAAAAATTTGAGAAATAATTTTCTTAACAAAAAAGGGTTTGGTTAAAATTTTTTTTTGTCTAAATAAAAACAAATTTGGTTAAAAAATATGTTTCTAATTAAAAATAGATTTGATTGTTTAGGATAGAAAATCATAGGCAATGGAGAGGAATCAAAATCTCCCTCACTTCAAATCTATGATATCTTTTTCTTATTTTGAGTTACTCATCCTTAATTACCTCCTTGAGGTGAGGTGGCTTCCCAATTATGAGACTAATCCGGAGTACGAGGCGGATCAAGATGAAGATATTTAAGCTCCTTCTAAAGGTGGTATGTGGTGATCGAATCGAAACCCTTTCCTTTTCACTACTCAGCTCCCTTGCTACTACCTGAGGTACCACAATTTGATATGATATCTTCATTCAATTCTTATTCTTGTGAGACTTTAATCCTTGAAGAAAATTACAAATCTTATAGCAAATCTTAAAAAACTAATCAAATTGTTAGATGTAACACCCCGTGTATACCCGGTTTGTTAACATATCATCGTATTAAGCCACGCTTAATTAAATTGCGGAATAGCTTTTTCTTTTATTCAATTATGACGCCATTATCATTAACCAAGTTGATTATTAAATCATCTTTCAAAATATTGCCTGTATGTAATTGCAAATAGACAGCTAACTGAAATACCTCAATATATAAATAACCGTGAGTATATAAAATCACGAAATTACAACACGTAGTCCGGACCATCATTCTGATACAATTATACAACTAGAATCTAAAATAATAAAGTCAAGTCAATGTGGCATAGACAATCCTCATGCTCACCAAATAAGGCAACAAAGCCCAACATAGTCTCAAATCAAACAACGTGCTAATAACTAAATAACACGTCAGCATCCAATATAACATCATAAACAACAGATATCTAACTCAGCTTCGGTCTCCTGCCGCCTGAGGTCTCAACCCGGTATTACTTGAACTTGAAAATGGTTCCCCAAACGTGGGGTGAGATCTCTAAAAAGAAATCTCAGTAAGACAAGGGGTCCTCAAGGATTTCTCCACCCCAAGCTCACTTACATGTGCAATATAAGTTCAAAAGCAGTTTAACAATATAAGTACTAAAATCAGCGCAATGCAGCTTATAATCATGTCATGTGTCAACTATCTACGGGCCAGAGAAATGTGGGACTTACATACGTCTATTGCCTACATTCAGTTCAAGACACCACTTGCACCCACCCACAGAATCACCCTATTGTATGTCTCTCACATACTCAGGAGCTCGTCTAGGTGGAACACCACATGCATATTATAAGGCATTCACATAATAGCTCAACAGCATTTCAAATATTAATACATGAAAACACATCATGCATATAAATCATCCCCCCATGGGACATGGTGGAACCAACAATGGCTAAACCGAAGACACGAAAGCTTACTCTTAAGCAATCAATCCAAGCTAAGTCCACACAAGCTCAATGTAAGAACCTGCACCGTTAATTAAGGAAGTTAATTAATTAATTACGAGAAATTAGGAAATAATTCCATAATTGACCCTAATAATTATGAGAAGACTTAAATAATTATGGTAAGTGATTAATAATGCTGAAAGTCGTTTTTCTGGCGAAAAGTGCAGATACCGGTTCTGCTAATCGGTATAAATATGTACTGATGAAGTATCCCGAAAAATTATAATAAGTGCATGAATATTCCTAGAAAGATACATAGAATGAGTAAAACAATTTTTAAGTTAAAATAATGAGAATTGGTGCCAGAACTTATACTGGCTATGGAAAAGCGCGTACCGGAAAGGTGCTACGAAAAATAAAATAAAAATATGATAAATCTTAAAAAAAATGAGTAGGTTCAGAATCCTAAGTTTGGGATTAAAATTATAAGCATAAAAATTAGCGCTAATAATGTGCGTTTAAAATTAAGTGGACTATAAATAGTCACTTGCACAAAACCCTAGGCTGATACTCAGCCATTTCTGCGTGGGTTTTTGCATGTGGAGCTGCTGCCTCCCTTCTTCTTCACCAACCCTTAGTTTTCTTCTCCAAAGAAACCACATTTCCTTCTACTTTCTTCATCAAAACACCTTGAGAGTGTGTGAACTATCACTGTGAGTGGGACAGGTGCATCATTGCTGAGTTTTGGTTGCTGTCTTGGGTGTGTGAGGGGGTTGAGTTCCTGAGTTGTGGTGTTGGAACCTCTTCCTTGGTTGTTGAAGCTTCAAGAGGCCATTTTTGGTGAGAAAAGACCAAGCTTTGATCCCAAATTCGCGGCCTTGTGTAATCTGAGCCTTGGAGACTGTTTGGTGAACTCCAAGAGCCATTGTACCTCTGTTTTGAGCTTGGGTAAGCTTTACCACCTTTGATCACGAGTTCCTCTGGTTAAAAGGTTGAGTCTTGGCATGTAAATAAGTTAACCAAGTAACTAACCTGTGTATGAACCTATATGTGCCTAAAAATGGAGTCTTGAACGTATATATAAATGGTAAAAGTTGAACCTTTGATGGATATCTTCGCGAAATGCAGAATATGCATTCTGTCGTGAAATATCCGGATTTAGATATCCAGATATTAATATCCGGATATGGGGTCTGTGGATATCCGAATATGGATATCCGAATATGATATCCGGATATGCATATCCGGATATGATATCCGGATATTGCCCCGACAAATATCCTGATATTCTGGGTTTTCGAGAATAGTGAAGGCACTGTTCATACATAATGCTATTATGGGTTTGTGGACACATGATTAGTCAGTGTGGACTTTTGTATAATTAATCTAAGTCATAATCTAAGGGATTAAGGGCTTGTGGCTTTGAAGGAAGCCTAAAGACGTAAAACTTAAAGGAAAGGCGTTGTCTTTATGTCATATGCTTGTAAAGTATGAATACTGATTTTATTATTGGCCCAAACAGATTGTGATTATGCTGTGTGTGGTCATTGAGATAGTGTGGACTCTTGACATTGGATAGTTAGCTTGCAAGGTAAGCTTTGATGTCCTTGGTTTAGCCATTGTTGGTTCCACCATGCCCCATGGGGGAATGGTTTATATGCATGTTGTGTTTACATGCTTTTATACTTGAAATGCTTTTAAACTGATATGTGCAATGGCTTATAATATGTATGTGTTGTTTCCACTTAGACGGTAAGCCTGAGTATGTGGCGTCATACAAGAGGGTGAGGTCGCGGGTGGGTACAAGTAGTGTAACACCCCGTGTATACCCGGTTTGTTAACATGTCACCGTATTAAGCCACGCTTAATTAAAATGCGGAATAACTTTTTCTTTCATTCAATTATGACGTAATTATACTTAGCCAAGTTGATTACTTAATCATTTTCATAGAAGCATTGCCTGTATGTAAATTGAAAAGATAGCAAACTGAAACACCTCAATATATAAAATAAAGTGAGTATCTAAGTCACGGATCTACAACATGTAGTCCGGACAATATCCTGATACATTATTACAACTCGAATCTAAAACAAGACATAGTCAAATCAATGTGGCATGGACAATCCCTATCCTCACCAAATAAGGAAACAAAGCCCACAAAGTCTAAACATCAATAACATAATCATAGCTAACAACAAAATAGCAACAGACATAATCCAGTATCCAACAAATCAACATAACAGCATATAAATCAGCTAAGCTCTGGCCTCCAGCCGCTGGAGGACTCAACCCCCACATTACCTGAACCTGAAATGGTGCCCCAAACGTGGGGTGAGATCTCTAAAAAGAAATCTCAGTAAGACAAGGGGTCCTCAAGGATCTTCCACCCCAAGCTCACTTACATGTGCAATATAAGTTCTAAAATAGTTTACACAATATATATAAGTTCCAAAGTCAGTGTAACGCATAGATAACCATGTCACGTGTGTCAATATAATCTACTGGCCAGAGAAATGCAGGATATACGTCTATCTCCTACAAATAGTGCAAGACGCTACTTGCATCCACCCCAGTCTCACTATCTTATATGACGCTACATACTCAGGCTTACCGTCAAAATGGGACAACACATGCATATTATAAGGCCCTTACACATAACATTTGAAAAGCATTCCAATCATCAAAGCATGAAAACACGTCATGCATATAAACCATTCCCCCATGGGGTATGTGGAACCAACAATGGCTAAACCTAGGACACAAAAGATTACCTGTATCGGTCAGTATCACGTGGTCACCAACAACCAAACAATCCAGCGAGTCACAATATGTTTTAATGGAAAATACATCATCAATAATCATATCTTACCACTTCATGTCAAATTGAACATGTTTTCTTTTTCGTTTAGCGTACTGCAGGCTTCTCCCCAAAGCCCCCAGTCACAAACAGTCTTTACCATTTTTAAAATTGCAGTTGCAAATCTTTAGCAAGTATTCTAAGATTTTAATATGTCAAACTAGACATCTCAATCTTTCCAACGACATATTTTATGTCTCAATCGGAGTTGTATAACTTCGGTTATGATTTTTGTAAAGTTCCTACAACAAACCGAATTTCCAGCAATAGGAACATAAACCGAGAGAAATACACTTATCCAATGGATCTGAAAATTTATAGGGTTTTAGCCCTATGTTTTAGCTTCACATAGGTCCAAACCTTACTCAATTTAGAGATTTGTAGCTCGAGATATCGCAATTTTACTAAACTAGGTCGCTGTGTCTCGCGAAGTATTCGATTATTGCATTTTTCCAGGAAGTATTCGAATACTGCCCGAATAGTATTGAACACTTCTTCGACAGAATGCAGAAAACTAAGTTTTAAAGGTATGATTGACCTCCAATGATCTAAACTCGATCTGGAGTCCAAGAACTCCTTAAACAAATGTTTATTAACATGCTAAGGACTCGGACTGCACTTTTCGTCAAAAAAGTGACTTTCAGCATTATTACTCACTTATTATAATTATTAAAGTCTCATAATATTTATTAGGGTCAATTATGGAGTTATTTCCTGATTTATCTTAATTAATTAATTAACTTCCTTAATTAACGGTGCGGTTTCTTACAAGTAGCGCCTTGCACTATATGTGGGTAATAGACGTATTCCTGCATTTCTCTGATCAGTAGAATAGTTTTGACACACATGACATGATTATCTGCTGCATTGCACTATTTTGGAACTTATACTGTTTAACTATTTTCGAACTTATATTGCACATGTAAGTGAGCTTGGGGTGGAAGATCCTTGAGGACATCTTGTGTTACTGAGATTTCTGTTTAGAGATCTCACCCCACGTTTGGGGCACTATTTCAGGTTCAGGTAATGTGGGGGTTGAGACCTCTAACGGCAGGAGGCCGGAGCTTAATTGATATTTATGCTTTTGATGATTATGCTTGGATGCTGGATATGCCTGTTGTTATTTGTTATTACCTTTATGATTATGTTATTGATGTTGAGACTATTTGGGCTTGTTGCCTTATTTGGTGAGCATGGGGCTTGTCCATGCCACATTGACTTGACTATTTGCTACTTTAGTCTTGGGTTGTATTAATGTATCAGGATATTGTCCGGACTATGTGTTGTAGTTCTGTGACTTAGATACTCCCAGTTAATTATATATTGAGGTATTTCAGTTAGCTGTCTTTTGCAATTTACATACAGGCGATGTTTTGGAAAATGAATTAAGTAATTCAACTTGGATAATGATAATGATGTCATAATTGAGTGAAAGAAAAAGTTATTCCGCATTTTAATTAGGCGTGGCTTAATACGATGACATGTTAACATACAGGGTATACACGGGGTGTTACACTCAATGTCACCAAATAACACAATCACAGTCTGTTTATACAATAATCAATCATCAATAATCATTGCCCAAGGTTTCACTAAGTGATTTAGGCTTTCCATCTCATTTGAAGTAATTTTACGCAATTTTCGCAGGAGGTATTCGAATACTCCTCGATGAGTATTCGAATACTCCAAGTCTCCAGAAAGTATCTGAATACTTTCACTTAAGTATTTGAATACCACAAGATACGCGAATACTTTTCACTCAGTATCCGAATACCACAAGGTATTCAAATACAGTACACACAGTATCCGAATACTATCCAGTATTCGAATACTTCTTCATAGGTATCCGAATACTTTTCTTCCCAGAAAAGTATCCCAATACTCCAGCAAGGAGTATTCGACTACCAGAGGACAAGTATTCGAATACTACACGAAAAGTATTCGAATACTTATCCCACAGAATGCCGAAATTCGAATTGTCATCTGCATAATCCCATTTTTAAGGGTTTAAACGTGATTTGGAGTTCAAGAACTCCGTCAACAGATGTTCATTAACATGTTTATGACTCATAATCATATTCCTTAACTCAAATGATCCAATTTTTACTTTTTAATGGATTAAATAAGCTCAAATCATGAAAATGCAAAAGTTATGATCATGGCTCACCTCAAATGCTCAAAACTCAGAAAATGGGACACGCAATGAGCTTCCAACTCAGTCCCACAGCTCTGACTTCAAAGGCTCACGAATTTGAATGAAAGTAATTGCATTGCTTGGGTGCTACGAAGCAGGATATAAAATAATGTGACAGTTCAACTTTGTTTTATTCTCCTTAGTTCCACCTTTATTACTCCAGTTTAGTTCTTATGTCCATTTTGAAATAAAAAATACTTGTTGCTACGAAGCAAGATATAAAATAATGTGACAGTTCTACTTTGTTTTATTCTCTTTAGTTCCACTTTTACTAGTCCAGTTTTGTTCTTATGTCCATTTTGAATTAAAAAATAATTGTATCATTTTCAATTCCTTTGTCCAGTTTTGTAATAATTTTAAAAATGGACCAAATATAGAACAAAAATCATATATATTTTGTCCAATTCTAACACCCCTACCAAATTTTTCCTTCGATTTTTAAAATATGATGGAATGGAATGAAATGAACCAAATGATGATAGCTTAGTTGGTGTATGGAGCTGAGTATGTGGGGGTGAGAGCATGTGTTCGATCCTCGTCAGTACCATCTTTGAAGGGGGTTTAAAGCCTTAATCTTGAGTAACCCAATCCTTTTTTTTTCAAATTTGGAAGACCGTTATAGTTACAGCCGCCGTTCACCGGGGCTTCAGGCACCCCTCTCTTTCAAGAGGATTCACAGCATGTCAAACCCTCTCTCTCAATTCAAAAATCCAGGGGGGGTTCGTTGGTTTACCTATCTCAATAAAGTCTATGACTGGTCTCTTTATTAGTTCTTATTTGTAGTGTACGATTTCGTGGAATGTGGACCCGTTCCGAACAATATTGCTTTATTGTGTTTAAGCCAACTATGTCTGACTAGTTTTCTTTTGTAGTTAGGATTATAGATCCAATGTGAATCCTATTTGTGGTTTAATTTGGTTTCTATAATAAATTGTTTTAGTTATTTGTGTTTTACTTTGCATGAATTTCCATATCCTTTTATTAACTGATCAGTCTTATAGGGATTCGAGGGTTAAGGCTCACAATAGATATATTGGGGTTTTAATCGAGACAGGGGTAAAATACCAATTCTTGCATGATCTAGACATAAGCTTGCTTGATTTATAGACTTCATAATTTATTGTGTCTAATTCTTATTTTAAGTGGAATCACTAAGACATTAGGATTCTAATTAGAGTAAAGGGTTAAAGTCACCAAGACATTAGGATTTAACTAACTATTTTTAGAATATGAATTGTTTGAAATATCTAAGATAATTTAATATTAAAATTAAATTAAACAACTCTAGGAGGATCTTAGGTGAAATAATTCCTAGCTACAGTTCTTTATTATAATTCTTCAATCGTTCTTGATTTTTCTTGCAATTACTTTTCGTTCTAATTATTTTAATTCAACAATTATTCTCAACAGCCAAATCAAGTTGTCCAAATTAAAGAGAATAGTTATAATAGTACTTGGTACTTTAATCCTTGTGAGACGATACTATTTCTCACTATTTTATTACTTGAAACGATCGGTATAATTTCCGAAATCGCAACAAGTTTTTGGCCCTGTTGCAGGGGTTTAATTACGCCAATATTATTCATAGCTTTCAATCTTTGAGATTGGATTTTATTTTGATTTTTATTTTACTAATTTGATTTCTCTTGTCTCATACGAGGTAAAGTAGATCTCGAATCTCTACAGTTGATCTAGAAATAGAGAGAACTATAAAGAGGAACAGAAAACTCACCAAGCAAAATAAGCAAGCAGAATCCTCGAGTTCACAGCCAAAAGCAGAGCCTGATATGGCTGGAATTAATTAGCCACATCCTAAGGAGGAGTTGATGGAGTCAATCCCCACTCCTAGTTTCACAAGGCCGAATTCGAGTATTGCAAGACCAACGATCGCGACTAACAATTTCGAAATCAAGCCGGCATTAGTCTCATTGATTGAGCGATCTCAATTCGCAGGAGAAGATACATAAGATCCACATGAATTTCTTGATAGATTTATGATGATCTGTGATACAGTCAAGAATGATGGAGTATCAGATGATGCACTAAGATTACAATTGTTCCGTTTGCTATAAAATAGGAAGCACTCAGGTGGTTGGAACAACAACCAGCAAATAACATAAGCACTTGGGAGGATTTGGCTGCCAAGTTTTTAGCTCAATTCTTCCCGATGATGAAATGCAACCGGTTGGTGAATAAAATCACTAATTTTATTTAATCTGATGGAGAGACTTTATGTTCAGCCTGGAAAAGTTTCAAGGAACTTTTGAGAAAGTTTCCTCTATACGAGTTGCAACCCGGGCAAAAAGTTCGCATATTCTTCAATAGGATGACACCAGCTTCAAGAATGGTAGTCAATGGTGCAGTTGGAGAATCTATCAGCAGAAAACACCAACTCTGACTCTAGATTTAATTGAGTCTATGGCAAGAATGGAGAATGATAGTATAGCAGCTCAACCAAAGAAAGGAGTTCTCCAACTAGAAAGTAACTATGTCATGTTAGTCGAGGAGAAGCTTATCTCACAACAAATTGCTATTTTGAATAGCAAATTTAATAAGCTTCAGCCTTCTATAGCTCAAGTTAAATCAATATCATGTGAATACTATCAAGGAGGACATGGACTAATGAGTGCAATATACTTATAGTAGCAGATCCGATTCAGGTTAATGGGATCTGGTATGATTAGAAAACTCAGCAGAACCCTCAAAGAAATCAGAACAATGTTGTGGGGAATACTTTTAACCCTAGGTGGAAGAATCAAAGAGGTCTAGATTACAAATTAAATCAATATTTGTAGCCTCCACCAACTCCACAAAGTCAACCGTCTAAGTTAGAGAGCATTACTGCAGTTGACAAAGACCACTGATACATTCATGAATGAGACAAGATCTCATCATAAGAATCAAGATGCCTCTCTCAGAAATTTGGAGAATCAAATTGGGTAATTGTCAAGACAATTAGCTGAGAACATTACAAGGAAATCATTATATGTCAAGGCTAACTTCCAAGTGACACTATAATCAATCTGGTAGAACATTACAAGGCAATCACTACAATAAGCAAAATTGTAATCACACCTCAAGAGAAGCCAAAAGTGACACTATAATCAATCTGGTAGAACATTACAAGGCAATCACTACAATAAGCAAAATTGTAATCACACCTCAAGAGAAGCCAAAAGTGGTCCAGAAAAAGATAGATATTGAGCTCAATAAGGTAATGGAGCAAGAAAAAAAGTGGAAAACCCTGCAAGCAAAGATGAACCCGTTCAGAATGACAAAGAAGAGGCAAAAGAGCAACCTTTTGAAGCTCCGAAGAAGGAATGGGATTTCTCTCGCTTTGAGAAACCTCTTTATCCCATAAAGCTCAAGCAACAAGCACAAAAGTGACAGTATGCCAGGTTTTTAGATGTATTTAAAAAATTTTAAATTAATATTCCTTTTGATGAAGCTTTAGCTAACATGCCTAACTATGTTAAGTTTATGAAAGATTTATTGTCTAGAAAGCATAAGTTGTAGGAATTTGAGATAGTAGCTCTCATAGAGGAGTGCAGTGCCATTATCCAAAAGAAGTTTTCACCAAAGCTCAGAGATCCGGGGAGTTTTAATATCTCGATTGCGATTGGAAATACTAATGTTGGTCGGGCATTATGCGATCTTAGAGCAAGCATCAACCTCATGCCATTGTAAATGATGAAGTCTCTAGGAATTTCTGAATTGAAGCCTACTATGGTTTCATTATAACTTGCTTATAGGTCTCCACGAAGACCAGACGGAGTTATTGAAGACGTTTTTGTCAAGGTTGACAAGTTCATCTTCCTTGCAGACTTTGTGGTCTTAGACATGGAGGAAGAAGGAGATATGCCCCTTCTCTTAGGTCGACCATTTCTAGCCACAGCCAGAGCCATGATAGATGTAGAGCAAGGAAAGTTAAAGCTGAGGATGGATGCTAAAAAATCACCAATAATGTATTTGATGCCATGAAGCATGCTAAAGGTAATAATGACTGCTTCCAGGTGGATAATCTTGATGTATTGCTTCTTGAGAGGAAATCTGATTATCAGACTCTGGACGAAGAGATCAAATTTTTTTATGCAAACTCTCCAAAAGAAAATTCTGAAGTTCCAATGGACGAGTTAAGGAAAAAGGAGTCAGATATCATTTTTGGAGCACCAGAAGTAGAGTTAAGGGAACTACCTTCTACTACCAAATATGCATTCCTAGGAGATGTGAAACGTACCCAGTCATCATCAACAAGGATTTATCTGATTCTAAAGAAACAAAGTTGATGAAACTACTCAAGGATCACAAGACTTCCATAGGGTGGTCTATCTCTGACCTTAATGGAATTAATCGTTCCTTTTGTACTCATAAGAAGCTTCTAGATGCAGGCATGATTTACCCAATCTTAGATACTGCATGGGTAAGTCTAGTTCAAATAGTGCCGAACAAAGGTGGAGTTATAGGGATAAAGAATGAAAGCAATAAACTGAATCCCACCAAAACCATAACTGAATGGAGGATATGTATGGATTACAGAAGACTAAATGATGCCACATGAAAAGATCATTCCCCACCTTTCATTGATCATATGCTAGAGAGATTGTCCTGACATGCTTACTACTACGGGTGTGCAAAATAACCAAAAAATTGGGCCGAACCATGAACCGAACCGAACCGGCCCATAAAATAACCAGTTTCTGAAAACTATTTCATGAACCAAATCGGTTTTTTAAAGAACCAGTTCATGAGCCGAACCGGTTTTTAGAAACGGTTTATGAACCGAACTGATTCCGAACCGAACCATTTTCAAACCAAACCAAATTAATATTTATTACTTTATTTTTTATTTTTTATTTTATTTTTTTCTTTTCAAAAGAGGGTCGACCCGAACCGGTCTTGAACCGATTGCGAATCACTTCCGAACCAAATCGAATTAGTTTTGAACCGAACCGAACCACTTTCGAACTAAACATTTAAACCAATTCGGTTCGTTTTTTCAAAAAACTGGTTCGGTTCGACCCATGCACATCCCTACTTACTACTGCTTCTTGGATGGTTACTCTGGCTACAATCAAATTACTGTACCATTAGAAGATCAAGAGAATATAGCATTCACATGCCCATTTGGAGTGTTTTCCTACAGAAGAATGTTGTTTGGCCTCTGCAATGCACCTGCTACTTTTCAAAGGTGCATGCTTTCATCTTTTATGACATGTTGAGAAATGTCTAGAAGTTTTTATAGATGAATTTTCTGTATTTAGTTTTTGCTTTTTTTTAGACAAAAAAAAAATTAAGAAAAAAAACTAAATACAGAAAAATCATCTATAAAAACTTCTAGACATTTCTCAACATGTCATAAAAGATGAAAGCATGCACCTTTGAAAAGTAGTAGGTGCATGCTTTCATCTTTTATGACATGTTGAGAACAAGGTACATTAGTATTGCCAATCGGATTAGAGTTTTAAATTGAGAAAAATGGACGAGAACAAGGTACTTTTGAAGCGTTGTAAAGAAACAAATTTAGTTTTAAATTGAGAAAAATGTCATTTCATGGTTAAAGATGGAATAGAGTTGGGCCATAAAGTTTCTGAAAAAGTGATAGAAGTTGATAAAGTTAAATTTTTATTGATTGAAAAACTTCCCCATCCCGTTAATGTTAACAGTGTTAGGAGTTTCTTAGGCCATGTAGGTTTCTACAGAAGATTCATCAAAGATTTCTCAAAAATTGCAAAACCCTTAAGTCAACTCTTAGTAAAGGATGTCGGTTTTGTCTTTGTTTAAGCTTGTTTAATTTCTTTTAATGTTTTGAAGGAAAAGCTTAAAACCACACTTGTCCTGATGGAATCGGATTAGAGTTTTCCATTTGAAATCATATGTGATGCGAGCGCATACGCTTCATGGACGAGAACAAGGTACATTTTTCTTCCAATTGCAATCATAGAGGAGAACAAGGTACATTTTTCTTCCAATTAAATACCTTTGGAGATTACATAGTTTACCACTACAGTCAAGGTTCGATAAATATTGTTGAAATTGGTTTTGCATCCTCATTGCACATGAACACCATGACTGGTGATGAATATGAATTTCAATTAGGAGTTTGCTTGGAAGTTGGTATATTAACTCAAAGTGGGTATACACATGTTGAATTAATTGTGTATCATATTTAGCACATTACAGCACTACCATTCCTCCCTTCATACTGAAAATCTAAAATTAGAAAGGTATGCTAATTGAAGAAAAGAAGCTTAAGAGAGTAAAAAAAGGGTTTCAATCGAATTACTTGATAGTGATTCTTAACTGTGTAACTGTTATGTTCTTGAAGGCATTATTCATTGTATTTCAAATATCTACAATTATCAAGGGTAATTGTGAATAAATGATTGCATTGAATTCTTTTATAAGTAGTTGAAGCATGCTTCTCATAAAGATAACTCGTGATTTTGAATGCAGGTGATGTATTGAGTTTATATTAGATCCATTGAAATTTAGATTAGTTTGATTCATTATATGATCAAATTAATTAAAGAAGCATGACTATTGTAGTTGTTGATTACACCAATTGTTGAAATATATATTACAAGTAAAATTGGGAAGGCCAATAGTGAAATTATGTGCTTATTTGCTTAACTATGCATAGGTTCATACACCCAATTGATTCTTATTGGCCATTATAGAGAACATGAATATATGTGTGCAAGGAATTAATTGTTTAGGCTACTAATGAATTCAAATCTGGGAATTATGACTGTCATGTAGATTTATGTACCTCGATATTTTTCTGGTTGATAGGGAAAATAGATTGAAAAACCCAGAAGAGGGACAAAGGTAGGCACCAAGGGTACAGATACATCTGGTAGCAAGAGGCCAAGGACCTCATCTGGTTATGAGGAGGACAAGTTTCTCTTTGCTGAGCATCAGTAAAGGTATGAACAATGGTTCATGCATAAGAAGGTTATACAGGAAAGGAAAATTGCCTTGGAGACCTTTCCTGATAACTCTCCAGTATCGGAAGTAATCAAGGAAAGGAAGTGACAAACCTTAGTGACATTTGCAGCACCCGGCTCTAGCTTTATCCTGAAGGAATTTTGTGCAAATGTGGATAGAGAGAAGGTTGACAACATTAGAGTGAGCTGGGTGAGAGGGAAAGACGTTTCATTTGAGGAAAAGGATATTGAGCGATTCCTGAAGACTTCCTTTGATAGAAATGATGCTTGCAGGTTTATAACCAAGTACAACAAGCTTTAACCCATCACCAGTAGAAGCCTATACAGAGAAGATATGCCTGATGTAGCTGAGACAGTTAGGCAAGGAATCATTGGTTTATACTCTGCTTGTAAGCCAAAGCTGGAATAGATAATGTCCCAGAACAGATGGAGAAATATGATTCGACAAGTGAAGCAGCATTTTGCCATCAGTTCAACAATTCCACAGTTATGCCATCCACTAACCTCATCGATGTGAATGTGGAGAGAGCCACATTACTCTATGTGCTAATGAAGGACAAAAACCTCAATATATCTAGGATCCTGTCTCATAGGATCCTCCATATCATCACAGCTAGCAGAGGAGATACTTGTAAGAACCTGCACCGCTAAATTAAGAATTTAAATACTTTAATTATGAGTTTAGGAAATAATTCCATAATTGACTTTAGATAAATATGGAAAGAGCATAATAATTAATATTAAGTCACTTTGCAGAAGGAAAGTGTAAACACTGGTATTTCGTGGTATAAATGGATAACGTCTAAGTAATCCAAAAATATAAATAAAATATGAATATTTCTAAAAAAATATCTAGGTTAATAATATAAAATTTGGTATAAAAATAATAAGCAGTGATATCAGAACTAATATTCACTATTTCGCTGTATAAAATGCATACCGGTGAAGTGTCTCGAAAATTTAATATAAAAATATGATAATTCCTATAAAAATGTCTAGGTTAAGAAAATTTTAGATTTAAACGAAGAGCGGACACCAAACCCTAGGCCACTTTTAAGTGAGTGCATCTATATATATCTAACGACACCAAACCCTAGGCCACTTTTACAGACTCTCATGTTGATCTTCATGGCTGCCATGTTGAGTTCTTCATTGTGCCATTGTCTTGCTTCCAAAAGATTGTGACTTTCTCACTAAACTCCATCAAGTCTTCATCTTTCTCTATTTCTATGCCAGAGAATCATCTAAATCATTTTTAAGCTTGAGTTTTGTTGGAAAAAAACACTACTTGGGCAGTTTAATTTCTATTTAGGGCAAGGGTATAGAGCCACCATTTTATTCTTGGCTAAGAGCCATTTTCCACACTTAGGAGCTTCAAGGAACCAAACTTGAAGAGAAAGAATCAACCTTTCCTTGTAATTTTTCGTGCACCATTTGGACAGTGGCTTGGAGCATCTTCAAAGCCCTCAAAGAACCCGTCTTTATCTATTTTTGAAAGCCCTAAGGTAACCTATAATCATTTCCTTTGTAAATTCATGAACAAAGCTTGTTTTGAGCCTTTTAAAAGGGAAAACTTTGATGATTCGAGTAAAAGGTTGTTAATTTAAGTGTAATATAGTAGTTTGAACTTCTGTTTATAGGTAAATCGAAGTGGGGAACCTTGGGATGCCATTGGAGCTCAAATTATGTAAATAATCTGCATTTTCACGTTTATGCACAGGTGGTAATCGATTACCTAATAGTGGTAATTGATTACCATAAAGGGTAATCGATTACCCCCTGTATCGTAATCGATTACCTAGTGCAATTGTGACAGCAACACAGTAGTTTGGTAAAATCACGATATCTCAAGCTACAGAACTTCAAATTGAGTGAGGTTTTGATCTGTGTGAAGTTAACACATAGGACTACAACCCTGCAAAATTTCATAGCCATTGGATAACTGATTCGATTTCAGTGTTTGTTTGAAGTTTCTGCCTTATTGTTGGAAATTAGGTTTGCAGCAATCATTTTGCGAAAAATATAACCGGAGTTATACAACTCAAATTGTGACATAAGACATTTCTTTAGAAAGCTTAGGATGTCCAGTTTAACATATTAAAACCTTAGAATTTTTGGTACAGATTTATAAATAAAATTTTAAAAAGACGAAACCCGATTTTGGGTTACGGGCTTTGGGAGAAGCCTGCAGTATGTTAAACGGAAAAGAAAACTTGTTCCATTTGACATGAAATTGTAGGATAAGGTTATTGATGATGATGTGTTTGCCATTAAACCAGATTGTGACTCGCTAGATTGTTTGGTTGTTGGTGACCACGTTGATATTGAGTTGGTATTAGAGGACTTTACCGATACAGGTAAGCTTTTGGTCCTCGGTTTTATCCGTTGCTTATTCTACCAAACCCCATGGGGATTGGTTTATGTGCATGGTATGTTTTCTCGAAATTATATATGCTATGACATGAGTATTGGATAAGTTATTAAGATGAATTTTGGAATTATATATGTTTATATTGTGAGTATGATATGCTGTTGAGCTGGATTATGATGTAGTGTATTTCACATATGTATATGTATGTGGGGTATTCCACACGAGACAGTAATCCCTAAGCATGCCGGGCCAAATGCAAGATGGTAGCTGATAACACATGTTTTGTTACACTTATTTATTACTCTTGGTTGATATTTTTATGATTTATTTGAATTAAATAAAGGTCTTTTGAGTCAAATCACAATTCTAGATTTTGATTGGGTTTAATTGATTTTCGTCATAATTTCCCAGATTTACACTATTTTCGTATTTTGACCATATCTTACTCTTCCGATGTCTGATTGACTCCGTTCTTGTTGCATTTTCCAGCTAACAGATAGGGCGACAATCTCTATTTCAACTACTGAAGCTCAATTTGGACGGGAAGATGGTTAAAACCTGATCTCAAGATGATGTGTTTTTGCTAGAATTCTATCTTGATGTTTGGACTTGTAAGTCACATTAGGACCCAACGTATTTAGGGCCCAAGGCCATGTTTTATTGTTTTATTTTATTTTACTCAGCTTTTATTTTATGTATGTGCCGAAGCGGTGAAACCCTAGCCGTTCTGAATGATGGCTATTTAAGAGAGACTTTAGGAAACCCTTCGGCAGTCAGTTTTTGGGAGTTTGACGACGGACAAGTTTTTCTCTGAATTTCAATATTGTTCTTCTTCTTCATCTTTTGTTCTTATTCTTTTTAATTTTTAATTATGTTTACCTTAGCCATGCGAGGCTAAGAACCTTTTAATCAACCTAAGGGTAACGGATTCCATGGATTAGTCTTGAGGATCTGCGCTTTGTTTTAAATCAGTTTTGTTTCCCTTCCCAACTCAGATTGATATCGTGCGATCGCGGATATTCAATCTGAGGTTCGCGATTGCGATAATGGAAAGGGATTAATCATCAGATTTGATGATTAGATTGATTGACCTTATGACCTTAAATCAATCGGGCTAATACTCTGCGATTGTATGAGTAGAAGCACCGGATTTGATCAAATGCTAAGCGATCGCTTAGAGAAGGTTCTCAATTGGGAATAAGGATTCTGATTCAATTGAAAATCAATCACGATTCTGATATCTTTTTATCTGAGGAAAGACGTCCATGGAACCCTAACCTTAGGTTGGTTAATTTTTAATTACGATTTTTAATTCCAATTTTATATTCTGCCTTTTAAATTTTTAAACTGAAATAAAAAACCCCCCTTTTATTTTATATTTTCAGCAACGATTTTCACCCAAACAATTTCCTTGAGAGACGACTTAGGGTTTCCACTTTACTGCAAATTTTATGAACCCTAAATAAAAATACTTTTTAATTTGCACGAGTTCGACAGCTCGTGTCAGTAACTCCTTGTGTGAGGCACATAGTGGACTCCTTGTACATTGGGTTGTAGACGTACGTAATTCCTACATTTTATTCTCTGGCCAATAGGATGTATACAAACATGACATGGACATATGTGGCATTGCACAATCATTTGATACATCGCATGGCATGCTCATTTTATATACTGCATCGTTTACTGTTGTTAAACTGACCTGGTATAGCCATTCCATTATCTTGTTATTAATCTGCTTTTTTATATACTGCCTGCACTGTTTTAGAATATATATTATACCTGTAAGTGAGCTTGGGGTGGAGGATCCCTTGAGGACCCCTTGTCTTACTGAGATTTCTATTATAAATCACACCTCTTCTGGGCACATTTTTTAGGAGATAACGTTCATGAGACAGACCCTGATAGAGGCAAGAGGCCAGCATAAAGATTTCATTATTGTTATGAGTCATGCATATTATGATTATTTATGTTGTCATGATAAGACTTTATTATGACTATATTTGATGGATTATGTTGATGTTTGTAGTGAGTATAGGGGTTGTCTATGCCATTATTAAATAATATGTTTATTTGTTAACTTGAGTATTTGTATTACAGCACCATGAGTTATGAAGGCTTTTGAATTGTTATTTATGAGTACGAGGTATTTCATATATATTTAGTGATGCAATTACATAAGGATTGTTATTAAATTGAAAAGTTAATTCACCATGACGATTAGCATTGAGTATTTAAATAAAATAGTATATTGCTTCCGCGATTAATTATTGCAAGTTGCGCTTTAAATACCATTTGTATGTTAATATACCGGCTGCAGACGGGGTAAATAAAATAGTATATTGCTTCCGCGATTAATTATTGCAAGTTGCATTTTAAATACCATTTGTATGTTAATATACCGGCTGCAGACGGGGTATTATGTAAGAACTCGCACCGTTCATTAAGGAAGTTAATTAATTAATTAAGAGAAATTAGGAAATAATTCCATAATTGACCCTAATAATTATTATGAAACTTTAATAATTATAGTAAGCGAGTAATAATGCTGAAACACATTTTTCGGACGAAAAGTGCAGATACCGGTTCTGCTCATCGGTATAAATGCGTACTGATGAAGTATTCCGGAAAATTATAATAAGTGCATGAATATTCCTAGAATATTATATAGGTCTTGTAAAACAAGTTTCAAGTTAAAATAATGAGAACTGGTGCCAGAAATGATAATGGCTATGGAAAAGCGCGTACCGGAAAGGTGCTGCGCAAAAATAAAATAAAAATATGAAAAATCTTAAAAAAATGAGTAGGTTCAGATTCCAAAGTTTGAGATTAAAATGCTAAACGTAGCGATTAATGCTAATACTGTGTGATTAACTTAAGTGGCCTATATATAGACCCTTTCACATAACCCTAGCCTGATTCTCCAGCCTTTATGCATGGGTTTTGGCTGCTAAGAGTGTCTCCATGCTGATCACCTTTTCCTTGGTCCTTGTTGCATGAAAAACCTCCCAAGTCACCTTTTTTCCATTGATTCTTCTCCTTTCTACTTTGTAAACACTTGGTAGAGTGGTTTGAGAGGGTAGAGTCAGCCTTATTATGAGTTTGTGCCACTATTTTGGGGAAGGGAGAGTTGCTGACTTTGTTGGTTGAGTTATGGGGAGCTTTGTGATGGTATTTTGATCTTCAAAGTGTAATATTTTGTGCAAAGAACCAACCTTTGGTGTGCCTTTTTCGCTTGCCTTGCAAAGTCAGACTTGAGGAGCTGTTTGGTGAGCTCCAAGAGCCATTGTTGCTCTTTTTTAAGCTTGGGTAAGCTTCCCAACCTTTGATCATGTGTTTTCTTGGGTAAAAGTGGAGTCTTGATATGATTAATAAGTTAAACAAGTAACCAACGTGATAGATAACCTAAATGGCCTTAAAGATGCATGCTTTAATGTTTATAAGTGTGAAAAATGGAACCTTGGGAGTGATATCTCGCGAAATGTAGAAACTGCTTTCTCTCGCGAAATATCTGGATATGGATATCCGGGTATTGATATCCGGATATGGGTCTTCTGATATCCGAATATGGATATCCAGATATTGCCCCGACATATATCCGGATATCTTGGGTTTTCGAGAATAGTGAAGGTATTGTTCATACATAATGATATTCTGGGTTTGTGGACCCTATACTGATGAAGTTGGACTTCTGTAATGATTAATGTAAGTTAGAATCTAAGTGATTTAGGGCTTAAGGCTTTGTAATAAGCCTAAAGACATGAAACCTAAGGAAAGGCGTTGTACTTGTGTCTTATGCGTGTTGAGTATGATTATTGATATAATTGTTGGTCCGAAACAGATTTTGATTCTGCTGTGTTTGGACTTTGAGCTGGTGTGGACCTTGTATTGGATAGTTAGCTTGTGAGGTAAGCTTTCATGTCCTCGGTTTAGCCATTGTTGGTTCCACCATACCCCGTGGGGGAATGGTTTATATGCATGATGTGTTTTCATGCTTTGATGATTGGAATACTTTTGAACTGTTAAGTGTAAGGGCCTTATAATATGCATGTGTTGTTCTACTTTGACGGTAAGCCTGAGTATGCGGCGTCATACAAGATGGTGAGACTGTGGGTGGATGCAAGTGGCGTCTTGCACTATGTGTAGGAGATATACATATATCTTGCATTTCTCTGGCCAGTTGAATATCTTGACACATATGATATGGTTATCTATACATTACACTGATTTTGGAACTTATATTGTTGAGTTGTTTTTAGAACTTATATTGCACATGTAAGTGAGTTTGGGGTGGAAGATCCTTGAGGACCGTTTGTCTTACTGAGATTTCTTTTTAGAGATCTCACCCCACGTTTGAGACACCATTTCAGGTTCAGATATTGATGGGGTTAAGACCTCTGGCGGTAGAAGGCCAGAGCTTAGCTGATTTATATGTTGTTATGCTGATTATGTTGGATGTTGGATTATGTCTGTTGCTATTTTGTTGTTAGCTTTATGATTATGTTATTGTCGTTGAGACCTTGTTGGCTTTGTTGCCTTATTTGGTGAGCATGGGGATTGTCCATGCCACATTGATTTGACTATGTCTTGTTTTAGATTCGAGTTGTAATAATGTATCAGGATATTGTGTCTGGACTACGTGTTGTAGTTCCGTGACTTTAGATACTCATTGTTATTTATATTATGAGGTATTTCAGTTAGTTAGCTAATGGCATTAAATCCTAGGTCATTTTTACAGACTCCCAAGCTGATATTCATGGTTGCGATGTTGAGTTCTTCATTGTGCCATTGTCTTGCTTCCAAAAGATTGTGACTTTCTCATTAAACTCCATCAAGTCTTCATCTTTCTCTATTCCTATGCCATAGAATCATCATAAATCATTTTTAAGCTTGAGTTTTGTTGGGGAAAAAACACTACTTGGGCAGTTTAATTTCTATTTAGGGAAAGGGTAGAGAGCCACCATCTTTCTTCTTGGCTAAGAGCCATTTTCCACACTTGGAGCTTCAAGGAACCAAACTTGAAGAGAAAGAATCAACCTTTCCTTGTGATTTTCATGCACTGTTTGGGCAGTGGCTTGGGCATGTTGTTGGGCTAGATTATGATATAGTGCATTTTCCATATGTATATTATGTCGGGTATTCCACACGAGACGGTAATCCCTAAGCATGTCGGGCCACATGCAAGATGGTAACTCCGTGTATGAGGTACATGGGACTCTTTGTACTGTGGGTTGTAGATGTATGTAATACCTACATTTTATTCTCTGGCCAGTAGGATGCATACACATATGACATGAACATATGCGGCATTGCATAGTCATTTGATACATCACATGGCATGCTCATTTTATATACTGCATTGTTTACTGTTATAAATGGCCCGGTATAATCATTCATCTTATCTTGTTATTAATATGCTTCTTTATATAATTCATGCACTATTTTAGAACTTAGATTATACATGTAAGTGAGCTTGGGGTGGAAGATCCCTTGAGAATCCCTTATCTTACTGAGATGTCTATTATCACCCCTTATGGGGCATATTTTTCAGGAGATGACATTCGTGAGATGAACACTGATAAAGGCAAGAGGCCAGCATAGAGATTTCATTATTGTTATAAAGTACGTCATAATGGCCGCAAAGACTGCCGCAATTTTTCTGCATAAAATCTATTCCCGCAGTCCGTTGTTACAAATCTTGGGAAGCAAGGACAAGGTGGAGCATCTGTCCCACGAACTCCCCTAGCTGTTTCAAGGTTTATCGGTTCCTGAATTTGTTCACAAATGAAAGAATCAAAGTGCCATTTTAAATGAAGCTTAAAGAAAATTAGAGCAAACCTTGAAGATGTATCAATGGCGGCAAAGTTTTCGTTGGTTCTCATTCTTCTGCGTTCTCTCTGCTCTCAGTGTTGGGTTCTTTTAGTGTGTGAGCGGGGCTTGTGTCAAGTGTGTGTTAGAACTTAGAATAGGTTTGAATATAAAATTACGAAAAATGACAATTTATTCTTTCAGATTACAGTTCTATATATTTTAGTCTTTAAATTTTGTTACTGTTTAATGCAATTTTAAAAAAAATTAAGTAAATTATTTTATTTGTCTAATTTTTTTGCTAACGACAAATATTGTCACCCTTAAATTATGTGATGACTTTTTAACCAAACTTTTAACAAAAATGATTTATTTATCTTAATCTTAAGTTAAAATGTAGTTTAATCTTGAAATTTAAAAAATACTGTAATTTTTTTAATATTGAAAAATTAATTAAAAAATAAACTGTATATATTAAAATAATTAAAAACTACATTCTATAATTTTAAAATTCAAAAACCAAAGTACACTTGATTATAAAATAAAAGATATAAGTTTATCTTAATTTTTTCATAAAAATCACAAATTGGAAATGAAAGTATTAATACATGCTTAATTTAAGAAAATATTTTTTGTATTGTTTAATGACTGCTCATGGGGGTGCTAAACGAATCAGGGGCCTTTGGCTCGGCTCGTAAAGGCCTGAGCTTACATGTCTAAAATTGGTTGTTGGCACCAGACTTGAACTTGTATAAAAGCTCATTTAATAAAAAGGCCTCAGACTTCAATTCAAAAGTTCGGCCTTAGAGCCTCTCAGGCTAGCCTAGAATATTTTTATTTATTTTTTTATACTACTTGTAATAGTCTCTCTTTCTCCTTAATCCATTTCACTTCATTTTATTGGTTAAATAGACTTTTTGAATGATTTTGTTATATATTATGTTGTTTGGATATACATTGAATTTATGATATTTATAGAATTACTAGTGATGTTGATTGTATATTATGTTTGGATAAATTTTTGTTAATTTTTTTTTTAAACAGGCTAAACCAAGTTTTTATTTTTTTGTAAATAAGTCAGGTCACAGGCCGAAAATAATATTTATAACATGTAACAGGCTTGGTCAGGTTGACACATTTAAACACAGACTTAGCCTTTTAAGACCAAAGCTCGGCTCGGCTCGGCCTGTTAACACCCCTGGATTGCTCATGGTAGCTGGGCATGATTCTAAGTTTTATTTTATTAAATAGTGTTTCAGGGGTAAAATTGGAAGAATTGAGTAATATTTCACGGCGTTGAGCAAAAGGACATGGTGGTTTTCCTCTTTGTAAATCACAGAGATATATGTGATTTTGAAAGTAAACCACAGGGATATTGGTGAACTATTCTCAAATTTTTTTTGATAAGATGAGTATAAAATATTTATTTACTTTTAAGTAATATATGGTTACATCATTTAATAAATATAATATCTTATATTATTGTTAATAAAGCCAAACTGAATTGATGAAATGCCAACTCAATATTATTTGATAGTGAAAATAAATTTTATCGTGGCAATCTATTAAAATTAAACAGTGAATAATATATTTAAAATCTTTTTATCCATTGTACTTTGTGAATTGATAAATATTTTGAAGTATAAAACTTATATAAAATGTTTATGTATTTATATTTAAAAATAAATAAAAACATGATATCTGTATTAATTTTTGCTATATTTTTAAAATTTTAGTAATTAAAGTAAATATATAATATATTTATTATTCTTTTAAAAAAATGCAACATCATAAATACTTAAATAACTTTACATAATTTTAATTGTAACTATTCATGCAATGGTGTTCAGGATCAGTTTCATTAGTCTTGTCCTCTAGAGACCCGTTCATGGGAAATTTTTAATATGCTTCTGGACCACAGTGATTCTTCTACTCAAAAATTGACAATTATATTATTTATTTATTTTATTTTTTTCTCTCCTCTTTCCTCAATTTTTTCTCTCTTTCTCTCACTTCGGTCTCACTCAATATTTTTTAATCCCGGACCATCATAACTTTGCTCCCGTTCAAGGGATCACTCCCCTGCCCCGCCTCCCCAAAATGAGACTTTTCGACTTTCACTATAGCAAATCACTCACTTCTTATTTAGCTCACCTCATACCATTTGGAGGAGTGCCGTGCTAAAATAGTTATGGCTGCATTTCTCTCATCATTAATGAATATTTTGCACTTATATAAATATCTCCTTCTGTTTTTGAAGTCGTATCTTAACATTTATTATATTTATGAATTGTTACATTACCAAAAATTTGCATCTATTATAGTGAGATACTTCACCATATGAAGGGGAAAAAATATAACCTCCTCACTTAATATCTCAATGGTATACAAACTTGTGTTATGCAATTTTTAAAGTTTATATTTTGCAAGAAAAATTGACAATATTTTTTTTTATGCTTGTGAGTTATGACCTAAATCTCTTTAAAAACATAACAATTTGGTCGGTTTAAACTTATGACTTCATAAAAATTAATCAAATCCCTATATTTTTTTTTTATGCTTGTGAGTTATGACCTAAATCTCTTTAAAAACATCACAATTCGGTCGGTTTAAACTTATGACTTCATAAAAATTAATCAAATCCCTCACCCCTAGTGGTGAAATTGGGCCGAGCCGGCCTACGGCTCGGCCTACGTCAGGCCAGGCCTGACCTATTATATTTCGTGAAATAGGTCGGGTTTGAGCCTTGAAAAAGCTTGTTTAATAAAAAGGCTGTAGGCTCACTTTCACAAGGTCTAGCCTGTAAGTAAGCCTACAGGCTGGCCTATATTGTATTATTTATTTTAAATAAGATAAAATAGAATAAGTATGACTTGAAGAAAAAATAAAAGTTATAAATTTAATCAATTGTAATTATTTATAACTTAATTATATTCGATTATATTTTAATAGAAACATGACATTATTTCTTATGTAGGAGGAACCAACATCTCAGCATGTTAGATTGTGTATATAAATATATTAAAAGGTTTTTGGGAGATGTTATACTTATTACAAGCATCATGATGTGTTTGTTGGACTCATGTAGTTATTTTAATTTACATAGTATGGATTTGTTTGTTGGATATGATGAAATATATGTTATTTAGTTTGAGGATTTTGCTTTTGAAATTGACTTAAATATAGATTTATGTGTTTTGTTGTGATTCATGATTCTGTTTGGACGTTGAAATTATGATTTTCGTTTTAGCAACATAATTTGTATTTTGTAAAGTTGATTCATGGATCTGCTTGGAAGTTAAAAATTAACAGGCTAACGGGCTAGGCCAGGCCATTTATTTTTTTATAAATGGGTCAAGCCAGGCTAACAGTTAGATTCGTACTAGGCTTGGGTCAGGACAAATTAAAGTTTTGGGAAAACTTCAAAAACCTCCCTATAAATTTCTTCAGAATCAGTTACCCCTTCCTAAAAAAATTTAATCATTTACCCCCTATTTAAAGTTTTTCTATCATTTACCCCCTAACTTAATTTTTCATCCAAAAATACAATTAACATTGTTAATTTTTTTATAAAATACCAAAACTACCCTTTATCTAAGTAAAACCCACGTCGGAGATGCGAGGATGCCACTAAGGATATGTATGGGAGGAGCATGATCACAAACAGAGACATCATAATGGTCATGCGTTGGTTTGTGTGAGATTTATTGTACCATTACAGAGCCTTACTTAAATACATGTCGACAAGCTGAACTCATAGTTGGAGATGTCAAGAAGAAAGCCCTCGCAAGGGAACCAAGAAGCTTTGCCTCTGTTATGCACTTCCAATTTTGCTTCATCAACGTACCCAATTGAGATTTTTATTTTTATTTTATTTTTTATTTTCTGAATTACCTATTGAATTTGTGAAGGGGTGTGATACTTATATGTTACTTGATAACACACCAACTATGCTCGTGAGAATATGGCACTCAAATATAAATTCGCTTAGATCATATGAAGTTGTTGATAAAGTTACGGAAGCATTAGAAAAAGTGTGTCCAAGAGTTGTTTGTGCAGATATCATAACCATAGTTGGCTAGAGATGTTGTAGCATTGGTTCATACTCATCTCTATAATTAAAGGGTAGTTTTGGTATTTTATAAAAAATTTGTTGGGAACTCGGTTCCCTCAAATTCGGCTAGGAAGCCTTAAGTGCGGAAATCAATCAACAAGATCCGAAACTCGGATCTCGGCAATACCTCGGCCTGTATATCACCAGGTCGGCAGTGCAGCGGAAAAATCAAAAACAAATAGGAGAGAAAGAAGAATAACACAACCAGATTTTAACGTAGGAAAACCTTCTCTAATAAAGAAGTAAAAACCCACGGGACCTAGTCCAGATCAAAAAATCCACAATGAAAATAATGGTTACAAGACTCAAATACACCAATGTGGTGGTTAACTCAACCTCTCCAACAATGGTGATAATCAAACTACCCTAGAGATGTTTCTTTCAAACTCTCCCTAGAGATCTCTCAAATGCAAAGCATAAAGCTTTGCCCAAACAATCAAATAAATTTCTCTCAAATTTTCTCTCAAACAAAATCCTCTCATATTACCTAACCTCCATGCCAACTATGAGTATTTATAGGAGGTGGAAATTAGAGTTAGGGGTATTTTAGGAAAACCCCTCAAATGGGCTTAGCATTGAAGGAGGGCCCAACAAATCTCCCCCTCCGACTTCAATGCGTCGGCTTCAGCATCAACGCGGCTCCTTCACAGCAGTCTTCAAATTTCTTTGCTGGAACCGGCTTCGTCATCATATCAGACCAATTTTGGTCAGTGTGCACTTTGACAAGTTCGAGCTCTCCACCTTCCACCACATCCCGGATCCAGTGATATCTCACATCAATTTGCTTAGTGCGGGAGTGATAAGTCGAATTCTTCACAAGATGGATTGCGCTTTGATTGTCACAACCCAGCTCGTACTTGTCTTGTTCATGGCCGAGTTCCATGAGGAACTTCTTCATCCACAACATCCGCGACTGAGGATTGCGCTTTGCTTGCCTCAGTCGCGGCAATGTACTCAGCCTCAGTTGTTGATAGTGCAACACATTTCTGAAGTCTTGATTGCCAAGAGACAGCTCCTCCGGCAAATCTCATCATGTAACCTGTAGTCGACTTCCTCGAGTCGAAATCTCCCCCTAAATCAGAATCTGAGTAGCCTTGCAACTCGGCTTTGCCTTCTCCAAATCGGAGACATAAATCGGTGGTACCTCGGAGGTACTTGAAGATCCACTTCACTGCTTCCCAGTGCTCTTTGCCGGGGTTTGACAAATACCGGCTTACCATTCCAACAGCATATGCCAAGTCGGGTCTGGTGCAAACCATTGCATACATCAAGCTTCCGACGGCGGATTGATATGGGACCTTCAGCATCTCGTCTTTGTCTTCATCAGATCTCGAGTCCGGCTAGGGGGGTGCTCACTGTTTTGGCTTTGTCCATGCTGAATCTCTTCAATATCTTCTCAATATACTTTTCTTGACTCAGCCACAGTAGCTTCTTTTGTCTATCTCGGATAATCTTGATTCCGAGTATCTGCTTTGCAGGGCCGAGGTCTTTCATTGCAAAGGACGAGCTCAACGCCTTCTTCAGGGCGGCTATTCTCAATTTGTCTTTCCCTACAATAAGCATGTCGTCAACATATAATAACAAGATCAAAAAATCTCCAGCCTCATACCTCTTCACAAATACGCAGTGATCACCTTCTGTCTTTTCAAACTTGTGATCAGTTATAAATGATTCAAATTTCTTGTACCACTGCCGAGGTGCTTGCTTCAAGCCATAGAGGCTCTTCTTCAATCGACATACCAAGTCTGCTTGGTTTGGAGCTTGGAACCCCTCAGGTTGTTCCATATAAATCTCTTCTTCTAAATCACCGTGAAGGAATGCCGTCTTCACGTCCATTTATTCTACCTCGAGGTCCATCGAAGCTGCCATAGCTAACACGGTTCGGACCGAGGTCATTTTCACCACAGGAGAAAAAATATCCTCAAAGTCTACTCCTTTCTTCTGATTGCAGCCTTTCACCACAATTCGGGCTTTGTATCTCGGCTTTTTCCCGTTCTCTTCATTCTTAATCTTGTACACCCATTTATTTTTCAGAGCTCGTCTTTCTTCAGGCAACTCGGTCAGTTCATAAGTCTGATTTTCGTGCAAAGACTTCATCTCGTCTTGCATTGCCTTTTCCCATTCTTCTTTCTCTGAGCTCGTCACAGCCTCATCATAACTCTGAGGCTCACCGTCTTCAGCTACAACGGTGTATTCATCAGATGGGTATCTTGTAGAGGGTCTTCTTTCTCAAGTTGGATATCTCGGCTATTCTTCAGCTTGAGAACCCGGTTCATCATTCTCATCTCGGATGTCATCTTCAACTCGGACCTCATCTTGGTCATCAACAGCTTGATGCTGGTCATCAATTTCTTCATTTTCTTGATTTTCTCCCCCTACTTCAGCTCGGAGAAGAGGGATGGGTTCTTCACGTCTGACAGAAATCCGGACTTTGGGCTTCGAGATGTCATGAATGGTCTCATCTTCAAGAAAGATCACATCTCGGCTTCTGACGATCTTCTTATTGATTGGATCCCAAAGTCGGAACCCGAACTCACGGCTCGGCGAACCAAGATAGATGCATTCTTTTATCTTTGCATCAAGTTTTTCCCTTTCAACTTTAGGGACATGCACGAAAGCTCGGCATCCAAATACCTTCAATTGATTATAGGCCGCTTTTTGACCTGTCCAGACTTCTTCTGGAATTTCTCCTTCAAGTGGCCGTGATGGTGAAAGGTTGATCAAGTCAACCGCAGTTTTGACGGCTTCTCCCCAGAATGATTTCGACAATCCGGCATTGGATAACATACTTCGGACCTTCTCTTCAATAGTCCTGTTCATCCTCTCAGCAAGTCCATTTAATTGTGGAGTCTTGGGGGGCGTCTTCTCAAGTCGGATCCTGGCCGCTCTGCAATAAGCATCAGAAGGGCCACAATACTCACCACCATTATCAGATCGGACCACCTTCAATTTCTTGCCAGTCTCCCTTTCAACTATAGCATGGAATTCCTTAAAGGATTGGAGTACCTGGTCTTTAGACTTCAACAAATATACCCACACTTTGCGGGAATGGTCATCAATAAATGAAACAAAATACTGAGCTCCTCCAAGAGATCTTTCTGACATGGAGCAAACATCAGTATGGACGAGGTCAAGAATATACCTACGTCTTCTGGGCTGATCCGATTTCATGAAAGAAATCTGGTGCTGCTTTCCAGCTAGGCAGTGTGTGCAACTTTCCAACGCTTGGCCTTTCAACTCGGTCATTAATCCTTTCTTGTGAAGGATCTGGAGCCCTTTCACACTCATGTGTCCGAGGCGCTTATGCCATAGCTCCAAGCTCGGTTCATCTCGGACAGAATCGGCTTCTCCGCCATTTATCTTTCCTTGCATCACGTACAAGGAACCTTCCTTCTTACCTCGGGCCACGACCAAGTTTCCCTTGGCCAGCTTCCATCTAACACTACCGAAGTAGTTCACTAACCCGGCATCATCAAGTTTTCCTACCGAGATTAGGTTCAATCGCATGTCAGGAATATGCCTTACATCTTTCAACACAAGTCGGCACCCAACATCCGTGGTCAGGGTCACATCACCGACACCAACAATCTTGCTGGTCACCTGATTTCCCATCTTCACGACTCCAAAATCACCACCTCGGTAAGAAGAGAAAAAACCTGTGTGTGGAGTAACGTGGAAAGACGCACCGGAGTCAACAATCCAGTTGCAATCATCATATGCAACATTCAAATAATTATCCTCACCTAAGAGGAATATCTCGGCATCAGGAGTGGCAGCCACCGCAGTAGTGCTCTTGTTTTCCCTCTTCTTGGGAATAATCTGATCCGGCTTTACAGAGCCGTTCTTCTCATCATTCTGCAGGGTCCAACAGTCCGGCTTTTTATGACCTATCTTTCCAAAGTAAAAGCACTTCAATTCATATTTCGGCTTTGACCCACCTCTGGACTTTCCTCTTCTATCATGATCTCGACCCCGGCTTTTGCTTCTACCCCGGGAGTCGGATTTTCCTTTGTTTTCAGTAACGTTGGCCTCAGACGTGCTCGAACTACCTCGTTCTTTTCTCCTGGATTCTTCGCCTAGGAGGCTTTATGTCACAACATCCATCTGCAACTTTCCATCTGGAGTTGAATTATTTAAAGTCACCACCAGAGTATCCCAGCTTTCTGGCAGCAAGCTAAACAGCAACAATGCTTGCAATTCTTCATCAATTTTCATATCAGCTTTTGACAGCTAATTCACAATACCTTTGTAGGTGTTGAGGTGTTCTATCATGCTCACAAGTATTCCAGCTTCACAAGTCGGCGAACCAGGTGTGCTTTGTTCCTAGAAGTCTTCTTCTGAATCAAGGACTCCAACTTCGTCCACAATTCATACGCGTTCGTGAACTCAGACATGTGCTCAAAGAGGCTCTTGTCAATATATTTTCTGATCGTAGCTACCGCCTTATGACTCAGAATCTTCCATTCCTTATCGGTTTTGCCTGCCGGTCTCTCATCAAGGATAATGGGCTCATGCAAATCTTTGCAGTAGAGATGATCTTCCATCATCGGTTTCCAATACGTGAAATTGTTTGCGGTCAGCTTGAACATATCTTCATCATGGGTTATGCCACTGGTCTCCATCTCGTCTCCCTCGGAACCCGTCAAACTCGGGCTCTGATACCACTGTTGAGAACTCGGTTCCCTCAAACTCGGCTAGAAAGCCTTAAGTGCGGAAGTCAATCAACAAGATCCGGAGCTCGGATCTCGGCAATACCTCAGCCTGTATATCACCAGGTCGGCAGTGCAGCGGAAAAATCAAAAACAAATAGGAGAGAGAAGAAGAACACAACCAGATTTTAACGTGGGAAAACCTTCTCCAATGAAGAAGTAAAAACCCACGGGACCTAGTCCAGATCAAAAATCCACTATGAAAATAATGGTTACAAGAATCAAATACACCAATGTGGTGGTTAACTCAACCTCTCCAACAATGGTGATAATCAAACAACCCTAGAGATGTTTCTCTCAAACTCTCCCTAGAGATCTCTCAAATGCAAAGCATAAAGCTTTGCTCAAACAATCAAACAAATTTCTCTCAAATTTTCTCTCAAACAAAATCCTCTCATATTACCTAACCTCCATGCCAACAATGAGTATTTATAGGAGGTGGAAATTAGGGTTAGGGGTATTTTAGGAAAATCCCTCAAATGAGTTTAGCATTGAAGGAGGGCCTAACAAAATTAACAATGTTAATTGTATTTTTGGATGAAAAATTAAGTTAGGGAGGTAAATGATAAAAAAAACTTTAAGTAGGAGTAAATGATTACAATTTTTGGGGAAGGGGGAAACTGATTATGAAGAAATTTCTAGGGGATTTTTTGAAGTTTTCCCTAAAAAAATTTGACGTGGGCTTGGACTTTTCGAGACAAAGCTTGACCCAGCCCAGCCCACTTTCACCCCTACTCACCACTAGACCAATCCTTATAGCTTGAAAAACATAAACTCTTGGTTTGAAGTTTTAAACATATAACTTCATATAATTAGTCAAATTCGTCACTATTAAATCAATTCTAATAGCTTGAAAAATATAAACTCTTGGCACTAACCTTCTTTTAATTTGCTATTGACTAAAAGAAATAACACGAAACTGATTTATAGTTCTCTTGTTCATTACAGGATCTGACAAATCATATTTTTTTTTTTTTTTGGTACAGTTCTGACAAATCATATAGATTGGCATACAAAGCTTTTTCCGTTTTTATAATCTTGCCCGACTCAAATCAAATCAGTAGAATAATCGATAAAATATTAAAAAATTAAAAAATATCCTATACTATAAAATCAATTATAATTTTAAAAATTCGTTAAAAAATTAAATTAACTGTTAAATCAATTTATTTGCTAGCATCATTTTATAATAACGGTGACAAATATCAAATGAATTAAAAATATTACAAATGTGCTACATTTTTTCATGATTTTATTGCCAAATTAAAAAAAAAATAATAATTACCAAAAACATAAAAAAAAAAATTAAACACAATATGTTATAAATATTTAAAGATTATCGCATCAATACCATAGAACAGGTGGGTTACTAAAAACACATCAGTCTCAAATACATCATATAGAATAAGTTTAAAGAAGTTTTCTTTTCCATGTAATGAACTGTAAACTGTACGCAGAGAAAATTCAAAGAAGGAAAATAATTTTTTTTATTCGAAAATTAAAAATACCTTAAACATAAACAAATAAGAAGTAATCACCAATAGCATTATTGATGGTTGCTCAAGATGAAAAGAAAATTGAGTCAGATGTTTGGTATGTGGATATTAGTTGCAATAACCATATGAGTGCTAGTAAGCCTTCTTTCTCTTACCTAAATGAAAATGTTCAATCTGTTGTGAGTTTTGGTGATCATTCTACTATGAAAGTAATGGGAAAAGGTGATATCAAGATAAGAATAAAGAATGCTTTTGTGGAAACAATATCTAATGGATTATATGTTCTTGATTTGAAAAGTAATGTATTTAGTGCTAACCAATTACAAGAAAAGGGTTATGTTATCACTATTAAAAATGATACATTTGAAATATATGATTATGTTAAAGGTGCTATGGTTATTGCTTAGCTGAGTTGAAATAGATTATTTTCGTTAAAGATTGAAGGAATTCAATATAGTTTAATACTAAAATGAAATGCCCTTCATGGCATTTTTGCTATGCCATTTGAGTTTTGGTGGATTGAAGACGTTCTAACAAAAAAAAAACATGGTGACCGGTCTCCCTCAAATCATTATTCTTCCTTCCTTACTCTGTGAAAAATGTGTTTTTAGCAAACAACATTATTCTGAATTTGCAAAATAGGAGTCACGAAGAGCAAAGGAAGTTTTGCAGTTCATGCATTTAGACATTTGTGGTCCAATAAACCCAATTTTTAATTGGAAGTAAAAAAAATATTTAATTACCTTCATTGATGATTTTTCTTGAAAAACATAAGTTTATTTTCTACAAGAAAAGTCAGAAGCTTTCTTTTGAAAATATTAAAATTCATGTGCAGAATGAGACAAGAAGGAAGATTAAAATCCTTTGCATGGATCATGGTGGTGAATATTGCTCAAAAGGATTTTATGCTTTATGTGAATGAAATATCATTCAAAAAAAGCTTACAATTGCATATACACCACAATGGAATGATGTATTGGAGAGTAAGAACATAACCATCCTCAACATGGTGAAAAGCTTGTTGGCAAGAGGAAGAGTTCCAAAGACGTTTTAGCCAAAAGCAGTAAATTGGAGCTTCACATCTTGAACAGAAATTCAACCTTTGTTACTTGAAACTTAACACCAGAAGTGGCTTAAAGCGGAAAAAACTAAATGTGGATCACTTTAGAATCTTTGGATGCATTGAATATGCTCATATCCCAAATGAGAAAAAGGAATAAACTTGATGACAAGGTTGAAATATTTGTCTTTCTAAGTGTAAGTGATACATCAAAATAAATTATTTAAGGGTTTTATAAGAGTCATGTTGTAGGAAAAGTGATTGTGTTATGTTATAGAGATTCGTTTTGCGTGCCAGAGTTTTTTTTCGCTGCGGGCCCCACAAAATGTTGTATGTAGAAAACTTTTTGTGGTCATGTTAAATGATAGATGATAAACCCATTATTTAATCCACTAACAAAGAAGATTGTGATTAGAAGGGATGTTGTTCTTTTATGAAGAAAACACTTGGACTGGAATATGTAGCAACCTGCCTAAGTTCTTTATGACATTGATCATGAACAAAAACAAATTTCAACATCTCATATGTCTGAAAATTCATCCATTGCAACTTCTTCGACCATTGAATCCTTACCAATAGTAGTTGGAGTCAACGAAGAAGAAACTCAACCCCTTTATCTTGTTAGAAGAAGGCGTACTTGGATTGAAGATTATGAAGTAATTGGAATTGAAGTTATGAAGTAATTGGAATTGAAGATCCATTTACTCACTTTGCTTTGTTTTCGGAATGTGATCCCATGACTTTTGAGAATGCTGTCAAAGAAGAAAAATGCTAAAAAGTGATGGATGCTGAAATTGATGCAATTAAGAGGGATGATACTTGGGAGCTAATTGATCTTCTGAATTAACACAAAATAAAGTTGAAATAAAATGGTGAGATTAACAAGCACAAAGCACACTTGGATGTCAATAGGTACAAGCAATAATATGGGATTGATTATACATAAGTTTTTTCTCCTATTATGAGACATGATACAATCAGGTTGGAGATTGCATTGATAGCACAAAATTCTTAGCCTATCTACTAGCTAGATGTCAAATCGACATTCTTGCATTGAAATTTGGAGGAATAGGTATTTACCGAACAACCCCCTACATATGTAAAGGTTGGAAATGATCATAAAGTTTACAAATTGAAAAAGGCACTCTATAGATTAAAACAAGGCCCACAAGCATAATATAATCGTATTGAGCCTTATTTTCTTAAAGTTGCTTTTACAAAGTGTCCCTATGAACGTACACTTTTTGTTAAGATTGGTGATAAATGAAACATGCTCATTGTTTACTTATATGTAGATTATCTCATATTCAAGAGAAATTATGATATTATGTTTGAAGAATTTAAAAAGTCTATGATGAATGAGCTTGAAATGTCTGATCTTGTTATGATGTACTACTTTCTTGGCATAAATATATTACAATCAAGTGAAGAAATTTTTTTTCTTAAAAGAAATATGTGGAAGATATTCTAGACAAGTTTTGAATGAAGGATTATAATCCAGTGCACACTCCCGTTGAATGTAGCTTGAAGCTGCACAAAGATCAAGAAAGAAGGAAGGTTGACAATACCCTCTACAAACAAATTGTGGGAAGTTGATATATCTCACTGCAACAAGGCCAGACACAATGTATTCTATGGGTTTGATTAGTAGGTATATGTAGAATCCTATAAAAGTGCATTTGTTTGCTGCCAAGAGAATCTTTCACTACTTGCAAAGAAAAAGAAAATTAGGGATATTTTACAAGAAAGGTGTAAAACATAATTCAATGGGATTTATTGACAGTGATTATGCAGGAGATAGGAAAAGCACATCGAGTTATATTTTACGATTGGCACAGGTGCAGTTTCATGGGCATAAAAAATGAAGCTAATTGTCACTTTGTCATACATAAAAGCTGATTCTGTTGCTGCTATAGCTTGTGTGTGTCAAGCCATTTGGCTAAGAAGAATTCTTGAGGAGCTTCAATTCAAGCAACTAGGAGCTACTAAAATTATGTATTATAATAGTTTAGCAATTAGACTATCCAAGAATCTTGTACTAAATGGAAAAAGCAAGCATTTTGATATGAAATTGTAATTTTTAAGATATCTTTGTAATGATAGTGCTATTGATCTAATTCTTCTGCCGGAGTGAAGATCAGATTGCTGATATATTCACTAACACTAAAGCTCTCAAGATTTCGTGAAGTTGAGAAGGACACTAGGTGCTTTAACGCTTTAAATTGAATGTTAGCAAACATCATTCTAAGGAAGTGAACGTTGAAATGTCTTTTTATTTTCTTATGCAAGTTAGAATGGTGAAAGTCAATTGATTCTTGATTTTCTCGTGTGAGTTGAAAAGTTAAATAATTGTGATGTTTATTATGGGTAATGGTTGGTGTTTTGAGTAGTAAATGGATATTAATGGGTGTTTATCGGTGTCTTGATGGGGTTGTTATTAGTGGTGTAATGGGGCTCTTTATTAGTAGTGTAATGAGTCTCTTCATTGATATTTTCAGTTTTTTATATTGCCTTTAATAGACTTGGTGTGTCGCAATATATGATTCAATCGTAGAGCATTATATTTTGTCAAAAATCTGATTTGATGCGGGATACCTTCGGGTTATACCAAAAAATAAATTGATTTGATGCTTACTAGTAACTTTGAGTTGTGTACTTAACACCATATGTCAATCATGATATCACTTAGGAATCGTAATTAATGAAAATAAGAAACAATTTATTCATTAAATATTGAAATTAAAAGTTTAAGCTCAAATAAGGAGCTGATTAGGTTTGGTTTTGATATATATCTCTAATACATCACTCACGAAGAAGTCCTTTAGCCAAGCCTTGAATTAAAGTTACATAATTAGTTAGAAGAGTGGAGACAACAAGGCTATCCCAAAAACTTAGCAATTAAAAAAAGGCCAATGGATGATCTTTTATTTTGTACCTCTAAAGAGTTTTGGTGCAAATAACATTAACAAATTAAGCACTACATTGTTAATCAACTCCATTATCTCAACATGTGAGCAATTAGACCAATTGATTTGTGAAAGGCATAGATAAAAAGTTCCTCTATTCATAGTAATTAGATAAGAGAATGCTCAGAAATGCAATTTCCAGCTAGCCAACCCCACCCAAAATAAGAGTGTTAGAAAAAGGAAAGAGCAATCAAATAAGAGGTATGTTACTTTTCTCTGGGCCGTTTGGTACGCGGCATTCTTGAGGATTCCCGGGAAACTGAATTTTTTTAAATTTTAAATTTACGGATATTATTATAAACTGAATATAAAAATCATATTTTTGAAAATCGAGATTCCCGGAAAAATAAAAAATTTTCCTGTACCAAACGCCTTATAAGGGCCAAGCACATATGAGATGGGGCTGCTGGTACTTGAAGAGCATAGTTCAAATATGACTACAATAAGTGGAACAACCAAAACCATATCTTGCCCTTTGGGTGTTCATAACTATTGTCACATAAAAATCACTTCTTTTCAATTGAAAAAGACGTTTGATATTCCACCATTACATTCCTCATTGGCAATTCAAGCATGCCAACTTAAGGGATTATAATTTCACTTTTTAGTCAACTTGTCCAAGCAGCATGGAGACAAATTCACATAATCGGAATCAATGTCATTGAATGTACCCTCTTTGAAAACTTTCATCCTTTTTTTGTTGAAAATCTTTTCCTTTGTTTTCCTTCATTTATGTTTATTTTTATTTTTATTTTTATTTTTTTGTTTAATTTATCTCACGTCCGGGTGTTCATAACGTTAAATTGAATTTTGTAGCCATTTTCAGTGCTTAAAGTCTTTACCCTTAAAATAGTTCTATTTGTTTCACCAAAAAAAATAAAAATAGTTCTATTTGTACATCAATTTTTTCATTCAATTATGGGAAAAAAATTATCTAAAGTAACTTTAGATAACTTTATCTAATGTTCATCAAAACGACGTCGTTTTTGGGTTGAAAAATTAAAAAATTAGAATGATAAACACTATTATAACCCTGAAATAAATTAAAAATACTATGATTTCAGTCCAAAAACGACGTCGTTACAGTGAACATTAGATAAAGTTATCTAAAGTAACTTTAGAAAACACAAACCCTTCAATTATACTTCGGCTTTACTTATTTATTTTTATTTGTAAGTAACATATGGGGAAAGTTATATTTACAAACTTTTTGTTTACAAATTACATTAAGTATGACCGATCATATTTTATTCGAGAGTGTATGACCGGTCATATACTAAGTGTAATTTGTAAAAAAAAAAAAAAATTATAAACAGATCAATCCCCTTAACATATACGTTATACATATTAGGATTTGAGTAATCTGCATCAGATCGTAAATTCGAACATCAATATTAGACATTTTACACTTCTCCCTTATTCATGTACTAACTATAGCGTGGGAACCCCTGCACCACCACGGAGTCCCGTAGAACCCATTCAATAGCCATTAGACACTCGGAAGCAACTTCACAATTTTGTATAACAGCATATATGCAATTATTAATTTCTTCTCTATTAAAAGAATTTGAACTTTGAATGTAAGAACAAAATAACTGTCAAACTAAATCCTTATGGTTCGTTACACTGCTCAAGAACCTTGTATATATATTATATAATATGGTTGAAAATTATATAGATGATAAGGTATACCACTGAGATTCCAGAGCTGAGGACCATATTTTATTTTAAATTTCATTTGGTTATAGGACCATATGTTGTTACTAAAGGTTTCATCATTGAGAAAGCTCATTTTCTGGACTCTAGGTGGAATCAATCATGTTTTAGAATGCATAATTTATTGAATGGGCTCTCATTTTAAGTGGCAAACATAGAATTTCATTTAATGTTTTAGACTAATAAGCAAATGCCAAGGTAGCTAAAATCTTTTGAGTGGAGGATGTATAAAATAGTGACAAGGACATTGCCACTAGGCCAAAACCTATACTCAAAGATCTTTGGCATATTCTTATTTGGTGAATTATAATAATGTAACCTTCTATGGACCTAACTCCAACTTCCGATACATGCTCCCTCAAGGCATTAACCAGAAAAATTAAATAATTTCTTAGTCACATAATCTGTAATCTAAAACACCAATCCATGATTTGGAAAGTTCTTCCAATAATTTGATGTGAAATTGGCTGATGTCATGGAAAATTATCAACTACCTAATGATTTGTTAGTACACTACTGATGTAAAGCATGTACACTAAACCCCACTATAGAGTTCACAGTACAGAGCATTGCAATTGTGACATCATAGAAAGATATAACATTTGATTTGGTCCAATCAATAATGAATTAATCTATGTGTAAAGGTCAACGAGATGCATATAATGGGGGGAAAAATTTGGTGCTCCTAACCCTATATGGTCCTTCTATCCAGTGAGTGACACTTGTATAAAAGATTATTTATTATTTTTCCTCTCTCTTCTCTCTTTAATCGTTGTCTCATTCTGATTGATTTGGACCACTGAATTAATGGTGGTCCAGGATCACCAAAATTCTTCTATATAATGTGACATTATACCACCTTATGCAGAAATTTATAAGAATATAAACAGTTGTTTATATTAGTTGAGCCTTAGCAAGCAATAAAATTATTATTGGTGATCGAAAAATTATAGGTTTGAGTCTGAAAAATAATTTATTTACAAAAATATAAAGATAAAAATGCATACAATTAATCTTTATCTCTATCCTCATAAATTGAGAAACCTTGTGAACCAGAATTTGTCCTTTTATAAACAGGTCTTCTTCCTTAGATTATCATCCACTTAGAGTCTGGTTCTCCTAGTTGATGTAGTGGCTCATTATGTTGAAGCTTCATTATGATGCTGAGCTAACAAATCACAATTGACTATACATTGCCGCCATCATGACGTGAATTTCATCATGAGAGCTTCATAAATTACCATGGCCATAAATTTAAAATGTAATTCAGGCTAGCATAAGTTTAAGATAGTGTTCAGTTTAGCTTTTTTGGGATAGGATATACTTATCACAAAAAATGTTTATCACCTTTACAATCAATTGAGTCACCGTTGATTTCCGTCAATCTAATAGTTATAATATGTTAAGAATTAATAATTAATTAATAAGTAAGCCCCAATAATTTTCAATAAAGTATAACCGTTAGATTGACGGAAATCAACGGTGATTAAGTTGGTTGTAATTATGATAAATTTTTTTGGTGGTAAGTATATCATTCCCCTAGTTTTTATTGGTATTTTTTATTATTATGAAAACATTGTTTTGTTTTTTCATTTTTAGAAATTCATAAAATTTATAAGGAAAATAAACAGGGTTGAATCTTTTAAAGAAATAATATTTCTTATGTTATATTTTATCTCCTACACACACAAAAATAGTATGTGGTGCTCATGTGGGATCATGTAAAGAGATGAGAGAAAAAAAGAAATTGTGAACCCCATATACTTTTGGGCTTTAATATTTCTACAGTGAATGTAGATAAGTTATCTACATTCACTCCCAAAATGACGTCGTTTTGAGTTGAAAAATTAAAAAATTATAATGAGAAAGACTATTATAACCTGAAATAAATTATAATTACACAAATACCTTAATTTCCGCCCAAAAACAACATCGTTTGGGCTCATGTAAATAACTTATCTACATTGATTGCAGAAAAAATACTCATACTTTTATATGTATAGGAGATAAAATTATCTCCTATAACATTAGAAATTGTTATGGACCCATGTACGAGGCTCATTAATCAGTAAGCCCAACAAGAGGCAATTTAAGATTTAAATCAAACATAACTATGGAATGATATCCATTAAGGATATCAATCCTAATACGACAACATAATGGACGGGCCTGGACCGTCGACAGAGGCACTAAAGGTCCAAAATCCACTATCCACATATAAACTTTATAAATATAAGGTAAAATCTACAGGTACGTTACACTCACTCTCTCTTACTGTTATGTTGTCACTATACACACACATCCCGTTTAGCAAAGCCGTTATTATCTGTGCATAGTGATCTGTTTGATTCAATGGTATCTTCTCCATAGATATCTTAGAGAGGATACTAGATCCAAAAATAACATATTAGTCAATTGGACTAGACATCTCAATCTTTAAGACATAACAGAAATATTAATCCCATCTTTTTTCTTTTTCTTTTTCGGTGAAATAATCCCATCTTTTAATCACAATAACTTTCTGACCTGTACCTCGCCAAATTTCTTACACTAGTGTTGATCAGTTGATAAGAATAATGACCATGCGGTTGTCTCTGTGTGCCCTAGTTGTACTTGAATATGACAATCTTATAATAATGTACCATAAAATGACAACAATATTGGAAAGTATATTCTCCTAAATCGAAGCAGTGGGAATATTTAATTGATCCGCAAATGTTCCCGTGATGAGTTACATTGTAAGTATTGTGAGATTTATCTGTTTGTAAACACAATTAAAATAAGGGATTTACATCTATCATGTCACATGACACCAAAAACTTTCCTACACACACAACATTTTGTGGGGCCTATACTTTCTAAAGCAAAAAAAAAAATAACTAATGCATGCAAAACGAATCTCTATAATATAACACAATCATTTTTCCTACAACATAACTCTTATAAAACCCTTAAAATAATTTAGTCCATTTCACCAAAAAAATAATAATAATAATTTAGTCCCACAATTATTAAAAGAATTCTATTTAAAGTAGACTGTAATTAAGTTTTTAGTACATATTATTACTATGCGGCAATCGTTTGTCTAACCACAATTACTAAGCAATGGGTACGGTCAGAAGAAAAGGCTACATAAAACATAAAAGCGTGAGATACGACTAGATAAAATTTGAAATAGAAAAAAGCATTTACTTTTTTTTTTTGGGCGCTGACCCAAGAAAATTGTTTTATATCCGCACATTTAGTGGCGAGGGTTTGGGGGGCAACGCCCCCGAAATTGTTTTTATAAATAAAATTTAAATTAACGTTTAAACACGCTCATAATTTAATTGCTTCCATGACAAATGATGAAGAAATCATGGGAATGGATACATGACAGGGGAGGGAGAATAAATTTTATTTCTAATCAATTTACGTTGCTACGTTATTTTAATCATCGGATATATATTGCAAACTATTATAAAAATAAATATCTTTTTTTATCCCTAACAAAAAATTCGATCCCCAATTTAGTCCGTTATAAAAAAAAATTAGTTACCTAGTCCCTATGAAATTTAAAGTGGACCCATTTTATTCTTTTTGAGGGACTAATGTAGGTCCTTTTTGAATTTGTGAGTATTAGGGATATTATTGTAATTATATCTGTTAGAATAGGATGAGCTGTACATATTCTAGAACATTTCTTTTCTTGCTGAGTTGTCCAACTACAGCTCTATATATGTATTGTACAGTGCCTCTTTTTAATTAGGTCAAGAATATAATATTTCAACTTTCTCTCTCTCTCTTCTCTTCTCTTTTCTTCGTTTCTCTCTGATGGTATCAGAGCACTCTTTGAGGGCCTGAACCAAACCCTTCCCTACCAAATGGCTTCCGCCGAATCCAAATCTGGGCTCGTTGCCCATCATATAACAGTAAAACTCACAGAGAGTAACTTCCTTGTCTGGAAGCAGCTGGTTGAACCAGTGATAAAGTCTCACCAGCTTCAACGTTATCTAATCAACCCACAAATTCCTCATAGATACCTTACTGAGGAAGATCGTGCTGCAGATCAAATTAATCCAGCATATACAGCTTGGGAAACTCAAGATCAGACCCTTCTCTCATGGCTTATGACCACTCTATCAGAACCCATCTTGAATAAAGTGTTGGGTCTTGTTCATTCATGGCAAGTATGGGAGAAAATACATAAATACTTTAATGGGCTTCTGAAATCAAAGGCTAGACAGCTGCGCGCAGAGTTACGAAGCATTAAAAAGGGAGGAAGAAATATTTCAGAATACCTTGCTCGAATTAAAACACTCACAGACGGACTCATGGCCATCGGATCTCCAATATCTGATGAAGAACAAGTTGAGCTTATACTCGAAGGACTTCCTCAAGAGTATGACTCTTTTATTACAACTGTCCATGCCCGTGAGAGCCCACTTTCTGTTGATGACCTTGAAATTGAGCTGCTGTCTCAAGAGTCCAGGTTCCTTAAACATCAAGAGTCTTTGCTTAGTGATTCAATATCTGTTAATGCAACGCATTACCCAAATATACACCCTACTGCATCTGTTCCTTCTAAACCCTCTAACACAGCCCCAAACCAGTCTCTGTTTGCCCCTGTTTTTCAGTCTTCAGAACAGAGCATGCAGCAACGCCTCCCAATAGTTAGGGGGACATCTGATTTAGCTGGACATGGTAGAGGCCGCTCTAATGGAAGGGGAAACAGAGGTAGAGGACGTGGAAGAAGTAATTTGCAGTGCCAACTATGTTATAAAATTGGACACGAGAATCACTCATGCTGGCATCGTTTTGACCCCACTTTTGTACCCACACAGCCACCATCTACTTTTGTACCCACACAACTACCATCTTCTAATTCTCAATATTTAACCTCACAAACACCACCTTTCTCACCAAATCAAAGCATCTTGTCTCCTCAACTATATCAGCCATTTTTCACCAAAACATCTCAAGCACAACAAGGTGTTAATCAGTCCCAAATTCCATCTTTCTCTGGCATAAACACTTTCCAAAACACCCTCCAACAATCACAACAACAGGGCATTCAACAAAATCAGCCTCAATCCCATGCTTTATTGACCACTCAAACCTTTCCATATAACTTGCAAGGCCTTCTTCCTACTCCTCCATCATCTCAGCAAGGTTTGGAGTGGTTTCCAGATTCTGGGGCGTCCCATCATGTCACCTCAGACCCACAAAATGTTCTTCAAAGTACACAACTGAATGGAGCTGATCAAGTCATGCTAGGAAATGGTCAAGGTTTGGCTATAACAGCAGTAGGCTCTTCACAATTTTCATCTCCTTTAAAACCACACACTACTCTATTTCTCAATAATCTTCTTTTGGTTCCATCTATAACAAAGAATCTGGTCAGTGTGAGTCATTTTGCAAAAGATAATTTTGTTTATTTTGAATTTCATCCTCACTCTTGCTTTGTGAAATCACAGGATTCTAACCAAATTCTTCTTGAAGGTGTTCTTGGTAGTGATGGATTATATCGGTTCAAAGACATTTCTCTTCATCCACCATCATCTCGTGCTCCATCTTCTTTCTCTACTGTTCTTCCAGCAACTCTCTCTGATTCAAGTGACTCATCCTCATCCTCATCCTCAGCTTACTTCACAAATGGTGTTCAAGATATAGACACATCTTATGCCCTTTGGCACTATAGACTAGGGCATCCTCATCATCAGGCTTTAAAAACTGTCTTGAAATCTTGTAACATTCAATTCAGTAATAAAAGTTCTTTTAATTTCTGTCTAGCATGTTGTATGGGCAAGTCCCATAGACTACCTTCTTCTCCCTCAACTACTGTTTATGCTGAACCATTTGACTTGGTGTTTAGTGATCTTTAGGGTCCTGCTCCTATGCTGTCCACCATGGGATATTCCTATTACATAACCTTTGTAGATGCTCACACACCCTTTACATGGATTTTTCTTATCAAACAAAAATCTGAAGCAATAGATGTGTTCAAACAATTTCATTCATTAATTCAAACCCAGTTTAAAGCTTCCATTAAAGCTGTCCAAACAGATTGGGGGGTGAATTTAGACCTTTCACGAAGTATCTTGCCACTCTTGGTATCACTCACAGACTTATTTGTCCCCACACACACCATCAAAATGGTCTTGTTGAGCGGAAACATAGACAAATTGTTGATATGGGATTAACAATGTTATCTCATGCTTCTTTGCCTCTTAAGTTTTGGGATCATGCTTTTCTTTCTGTTGTTTATCTCATTAATAGACTACCCACTACAGCCTTGAACTTTGAAGTTCCGTTCACTAAGTTGTATAAAACAATCCCTGATTACACCTTTCTCAAGGTATTTGGTTGTGCTTGTTATCCTCACATGAGACCTTATAATCAGCATAAACTCCAATTCAGATCTCTAGAGTGTTTGTTTCTTGGTTATTCATCAAGTCATAAAGGTTATAAATGCTTAAGTGCTGATGGCAGATTGTATGTTTCTAAAGATGTGCTTTTTCATGAAACTAGATTTCCTTATCTTTCGCTGTTCTCCAAGGATACTTCCTCTCAAAATCCAGTTCCTGGATTCAGTCTCACCATTCCAATACTAAAAACACTTGCTGAACAGGAACCATCTCATAGCCTTCCTTCTACTGCATCATCCTCTAACAGCACCTTTTCTTTGGTTGGCAGTTCGCATGTTTCATCTTCTTCTCCACTCACTCAAAACATTTCTCCTAATGCCACTTCATCCTCTGATAACATTAATTCTCTACCTGTTACCATGGTTCCTTCTCCTATTTCTTCTGCACTATCGACTCCAGAATCACTTTCTTCTCCATCTTCTCCAACATCATCCTCTCCATCAGAGTACTTACCTTCATCATCTCTTAGCACTCCTTCACCAACTAGATCCATCACAACACGGTCCAAAACAGCAGCTCAACCTTCTATTCTTGTTACTTCTATGGAGCCTACATCTGTTAAACAAGCTTTGGCCAATCCTAAGTGGCTTGAGGCTATGCAAAATGAGCTTACTGCCTTACATGCCAATGCTACTTGGTCCCTAGTGTCTCTACCCCCTGGCAGCAAAGCAATAGGAAGTAAATGGGTTTTTCGTATTAAAGAAAACCCAGATGGTTCTGTAAATAAATACAAAGCTCGTTTAGTAGCAAAGGGCTTTCATCAAAAGCCTGGATTTGATTATGGTGAAACATTTTCTCCTGTTATAAAACCTATAACTGTCCGCATCATACTAACTTTTGCTCTTTCATTTGGCTGGACTCTTAGGCAACTTGATGTAAATAATGCATTTCTCAATGGTGTTTTAGAGGAAGAGGTGTATATGCAACAACCACCTGGCTTTGAATCACATGACAAGACTGTTGTTTGTAGACTTCACAAAGCTCTCTATGGCCTTAAACAAGCACCACGGGCCTGGTTTGACAAACTTAAGGAGACTCTCTTCCAATTGGGGTTCAAGACCAGTCGGTGTGATCCTTCTCTATTTATTCTTCGCACCACATCTCACTGCATTTATATTCTGGTTTATGTGGATGATGTCATTGTCACCGGTAACGATGTCAAATTTATTGAACAAATTATCTCCCATCTTCATTCTCGGTTTGCTCTTAAGGATCTTGGTGAGCTTGATTATTTTCTTGGCATTGAAGTTAAAAGACTTTCTTCAGGTGCTCTTTTTCTTTCTCAATCAAAATATATTAAAGATCTTTTGGTCAAGACTGATATGGCTGATGCAAAAGGGATATCCACTCCCATGATTGCTGGCAGTAAACTGTCTCGATTTGGTGCTGATTACCACCCAGATTCTTATCAATATAGGTCTGTTGTTGGTGCTTTGCAATATGCAACTTTAACAAGACCAGAAATTAGCTTTGCTGTAAACAAAGCTTGTCAATTCATGAGTCAACCTCTTGAGGAGCATTGGAAGCTTGTTAAAAGAATTCTTAGATATCTCAATGGAACCATTTCTTTTGGTCTTCTCCTTCATTCTGTTGATCCAGCCACTGCCATGCCTCTAACTGCATTCTGTGATGCAGATTGGGGAAGCGATCCAGATGATCGTAGATCAACATCCGGTGCTTGTATTTTTCTGGGTCCTAATTTGATTTCTTGGTGGTCAAAGAAACAAACTCTTGTAGCTCGTTCAAGTACCGAAGCAGAATACAGAAGTCTTGCCTCAACAGCCGCTGAATTAATTTGGATTCAATCATTGTTGTGTGAACTACAAGTCCCTACTCAAGTGCCTCTTGTTTTCTGTGATAATCTAAGTACAGTTGCACTTTCTCATAACCCTGTTCTACACGCTAGAACTAAACATATGGAATTAGATATTTTCTTCCTCCGTGAAAAGGTCCTTGCTAAACAACTTCAAGTATCTCATGTTCCGGCCTATGACCAAATTGCTGACACCTTCACCAAGCCTCTCTCTACTGCCCGCTTTACTGATATTAGAACCAAACTCATGGTTCTGGATTCCACACAGCTCTCTCCACACCCATGAGTTTGCGGGGGCATATTAGGGATATTATTGTAATTATATCTGTTAGAATAGGATGAGCTGTACATATTCTAGAACATTTCTTTTCTTGCTGAGTTGTCCAACTACAGCTCTATATATGTATTGTACAGTGCCTCTTTTTAATTAGGTCAAGAATATAATATTTCAACTTTCTCTCTCTCTCTTCTCTTCTCTTTTCTTCGTTTCTCTCTGAGTGAGAGACCACAATTTTAACTAAATTGATCCACCTTGAATTTCTTATGGACCTCCTCGAGACTAATTTTTGGTAAGAGACTAAAGTGGGGATCATTTATTTGTTAGGAAGTTAAAAGGATATTTACTTCTAATATAAATATTGAACCAAGAGATAAATAAAAACCTACATGGCTACAAAAACAAAAATTCAAAATTTCATGTCCGCACGTCCGCAAGTGCGGACATGTGCGCTCTTCTCCTGGTTAAAATCATTTACTTTATTTATGCAGAAGTTTGCATCCTTGATGAAACACAAAAAATACTTCACACTAAGAGTAAAAAGATATTATTAATGTTTATAAAACCTGATAAAGTCACTACTACATAAGCAATAACAAAGACTCAAGCTCAGATTCTAAACAAAGGCTCAAGCTGATAACGTACTTATAAGGATGCATTCCATAAAATACATAAAGTATTTATAATCCATAGATGAAGCATCTAAAACAAACTAAAATTATAATCTAATACAAGTTTTTATATTACCAAATTACGGCAAGATGAAGTTTCGTTGTAATTAAACTTAAGTGGAATCAAGATTAAATAGTTTCTTATAGTAGTTTTTGAACAACTACTTTTCAATAATATTCATAACAATATTGCATTATTTGATTAAGTTGAGAGATTATTTAAATTAAAAATTATGAAATAATAGTCGATTTTTTCTGCTTCCTTTTTATTCTGGCTTTTTACTATTAAAATCATCACTGGAAATAAGAAATAACATCTTACCAACTAAAGACATTTTTTTTTATTTTTCTTTAAAATAAAACCCACGCAACATAAGAGATAACAGCATCGAAAATTCCATGTTATAAAATTGTGCAACCAGAAGTTTAAATAAAAAGGCTGTAAGATGAACATTGGAAAAAGTATGGCCCTGGAACTAACATCTACAAATAACTACGATACAACCACTTTGTAATGCAACATAACCTTATACAATGAATATCTCCAAATAGCATGAGACCACCAGCTCAAAGTCTAACCACAGTTAAAAAACATTTGGTACGATATAAATTTTCATCATATGCCCAACCTAAAGAGAAAAATCGTAATCAGATTGTCTTCAGCTCCAAATTTGATGCATGCATGCTACTGCATTTATCTCATTTTGACATTGCTCAATTAAGCTTTTTCCCACTCCAAATGTTTAAAATACTAAACATCAGCAAGGTAAATCTGAATGTTAAAAACATGTTCCCACAAATTTTATACCAGGAGGCATGCTAACATAATCAATCAGATTAATTCGTTCATTCTTGCATAATCATGCAATACTAAATCATGTTCATCATGTAACCAATTTACCACTCACTTTGAAATGCTCATTTTGCAAACCTTGCCTTATATAAACTCAGGGTAACATACTCCACTGTCACCATTCTGCCATCAAAGAAACGTCCATGTAGACAATGTGCTGCCAAAAGACATGCTTCAGTTCTTCCATACTCAACAAGAACAGAACCTGGTTCAAATACATGATCGTAAATATCATCTTCCTCATCAATGCCCTTTTTGGGAGCAACTAATTGTGAACTAGAATCACGTTCAGAAAAGCCTTCCCGAAATGCACAAACCGTGTTTTGTAAGTCCATATTGCCACCCACCATCTTATTTTCGCTATCCACATCAATATCGTTAGCAACCATTTTGTCATGCAAATCTGGCCCATCATTGGGTGTATCCTGGTGATCAGGACATTCTTGAATGATACTACTAGGTATGCTCTTTTTGTCCGCAGCTTCAACAGTTCTATCACTCACAAGCTGTTCTTCTTGACATGATTTATTGTCAACAACTTCATCAGCATTTTTATCAACATCAGCAGCACTACCTTCATCAACTGTATCTTCTTCCAGCTCTTTTTCATAATGGAATTCAACTCCACTTGTTCCTTTGGACACGGGGGAAGTAGCCTTTTCAGAAAAACTAGATTCTGCATTATTAATGACATAAGGGGTTTCTGTAGAAGCTTCTTTAGAATCCACTTCGTTTATAACTTCACATTCTTCAACTTTGGTTGCTAAATTTTTCTCACTGCTATGCTTGACTACATTAACTGATTTGATAGACCCAAATCTGCAAGATAATAAGAACTTCATGCAATAAATGTTTATAAACTTTAATATTATGAATAATTCGAGAGAGAGAAATACAACTCTTAATGACCTTGCACATTCCAATCGTACATCCTCCAAAATCTCTTCAATCGCCATGTCAGATAGAGACAAAATAGACTCCAGTGCGAACTATTCACATTACACAGACAGAATTCAAACAGCAATCATCAAAATATCAAATGTAAATAACAATAACATTTAAAAATATATATATATTTGACCCAAAAGCTTAGCATGTTCAGCAAGGGACCAATAAAGATATCTACAAGTCTAATGCATCTTTTCATATGAAAGCCCACCAGGAATAAAATGTGGATTGAGTACAGGCTACAATTATTTCTACTTGAAACTAAAGAATACTTAATACTGCAATTTTCATTTTCACACTACAAGCAGTAAGGATTGAATTCATATCATGCAAAATAATATATATTACGCAACACTTAATACTGCAATTTTCATTTTAACTCTACAAGCATTAAGGATTGAATTCATGTCATGCAAAATAATACATATTTACCCACAAAACACATTGTTTACAGCAAACAAAGTCACTAATAAAAATTGAAACGGGATAAGGAAAAGTCCACTGAAAATGAACAAAAACATAACCTAACTACATAAAAGTTAAATAAAAAATTTAATAACAATACTAATCCTAACCAGTAGACTACAATACCCCCC
>JAVKPL010012783.1:0-63627 GCA_032173675.1 Gastrolobium villosum
TCCTATTGCTTTTAATAGTTAGGTGTTCTGAATTTGGCTTTTGCTTTTTGTTAGATATATATAAAACCATTAAAGAGGCCTTCACTTTATAGCTTAAAGTTTTGGGTTGAATTGGTTCATTACATGGTATCAGAGCCTCGGTGTCACGGGTTCGATCCTCACTGCTCTCCACTTTCTCTTGTGGAATTTCTTAACACAGGTGGGTGAGCCTGTGCTTGGTCCACCCTTCAAGCCCAATGGGCTCTCATGTGAGGGGGCATATTAGAGATATATAAAACCATTAAAGAGGCCTTCATTTAATAGTTTAAGATTTTGGGTTGAATTGGTTCTTTACACTTTTAAAGAGAATTTATTATTTAAATTCTGTTTACTCAATTAGTAATATATTTAACCGTATCATACATACTATACTAGTCCTCTGATTGTTTTTTTCCCACTTTGAATAAGTGAATAAATGAGGGTGTGCCTGAGAGCAGTTGTAACTTGTAAAGCTACTCTTTTTGACCAAAGAGTCGAGAGTATGAATCTAAGAAATAGTCTCTTGACAATAATACAAGGGTAAGGCTGCATACAAAGATTTCTTCACCCCTACCATTGTAAGTTAGGGTCTCATGGGGAGTTTTTTTATTGAATAAGTGAATTAGCTGCTGTTTGTTCTTAATAGCATCATTCTTTGGAATTTGAATGTGAGAGTATCAAAATTTTATTTTCTTGCTTTATTATCCTAAGAGCTACTAGTTTTGAGGGACAGAAATGATATAGGGTTTGTGATTTATTCTGTCTATTAATATCTCTAATCTTATGTGAGTTGACTTTACACCCTTCATTCAACATCAACATCACCTTTATCTCAAACTAGTTGGGGTTGGCACTTTACACCATTCATTGTATAATAATATTATTTCTTACTAAAATATGAACTGACACTCAATGCAAATTGCATCTCCTTTTTAAATGTGATACCTACTTGCAGGACATTGCAAGTGATGGTTGCTTCAGCCTTGGTATGTTGGCTCGTATGGAACCTACTTTGCGTGAGAAGAATGTCTGGATGTATCCACGTTTATTTTGGGAGACTGGAGTCCTTGGACAGGTGTTGTACCTTGAAGCACATGCTGTTGGAATCTCCGCGACTGGAATTGGTTGCTTCTTTGATGACCCTGGTATGATTCTTTTTTCTCACCCATGCTTTGAGATTGTTGGTCTGGTGGCAGTTATTTGTGGTAAATGTTTGATTTCTTGCTCTGAGTCAACGCAAAGATGAGTGATTAAGAATTATCAATACTAAGTTCTATATTCAGCATATTTATTACGTAGTCATCATTAAGTCTATTGCACTTTCACATCAAGTGAGCGTTGATAATTTAGCATCATTCTTCCATGTTCCATTATACTGACGAGCATTAGAGTCTGATTATTATATTTTCACTTTTTTCTACAACCTTTTCTAATTTAAACTATAGGTTGAACTCAGTTAGATTCTGGTTAAGGGTATGGTACCACAATGTATAGAAACTGCATGGAGGTCCCTAAAAAGATTTTCCTTGAAATATAGTCATGCTTGATATGATGATGACTGGAATAGACTTGATATACACAATTATTGGTTGTGATGGTAAACTTTGGACCGTTATCTTACACTGAGTAGTTGAACCTCCATGTGTTGGCTTGCAGTATTTGCTAATGAGGAATTTATATCCCAAAGCAGTCTATACAAATATAGATTTATTCCCTCTTAAGAGCCATTACGAAACTAATTTAGTCCCATAATTGGAGCAGAATCAGAGTCGTATTGATAATGTAGAAATTCTTGATTGCAACATGGATTTATTCTGATCCTTGTAAGTTGTAAGGTACAGTCTGCAAATGGAATCTAAACCTTATGATCATGGCCAATTAGCCAGTCTCATGTTACCTCAATGACTGTCAATATGTAATTGGTCAGTTAACTCTCCTAAAAGTAAAGCCATGTTATCAGAGTCTTTTACTGAAGAAAGATTGAGTTTCTCAAAGGCGGTTAACCATATTTGTTGCCATTGCCTTTGGTATCTGGTTTTTTCCGGCTTTGCCTTTATGACACTTTTGGTAGCGCGGTATGTATTTCACATAAATTGCATGTTATCCAGAGAATAGTTTTCTGATGGAGAGCCAGAGTCTAGGATCCTCTGAGTTCATACTTTTACTAGCAATTGAACTACAGAAGGATTTGCTAGTTGCTGAAGAGTAGTAGTTATACATTTTAGATGGAGAACCATATTCTAGGATCCTCTGAGTTCCTACTTTATCTAGCAATTGAACTATAGAAGCAAAATTGCTAGAGTATTTGAGTTGTGGGCTTGTGGCACATATCTGCAGGTGAAGTAAGCATCTGTTTTTGGCCCACAAAATTTGTTATAAATTAGAGTAAAAATACAATAATATTGTCAAGGATAATGTTCATGGGGCAACAGGGAGAACTGGAATATTACAGAGGACTATTGCCTGTCATTACAAGAATAAAATTTGACAGCTCTTCATCAATTAGATCATTAACTAAATAGAAATACATATTCTCAGCAGAAATGATATGTTGTACTAATGCAAATATTCAGAAACTTTATGTACTATAATGTTAGTGAAAGATTTAATTGTATTTGGCTATGAAATACATATCCCTTTGTATACTTGAAGGAACCAATGCAAATGTAAAAAAATACTTGGTAGTGTACTTCTTGTAATCTTGCACTAGTATAGTAATCAAAAATCTTGTGTTCTTTTGCAGTGCATCAGTTGCTTGGGTTAAAAGGGTCAACATTCCAGAGCCTCTATCATTTTACTGTTGGAAGTCCTGTCTTAGACAAGCGTATAATGAGTTTACCAGCATATCCAGGCCCTGATGTTGATGCTTGATGCTTCCATAATGACTTCAACATTCCATTCATTGTGAGGGACACTTGCCATAACAAAACACCTGTCAAATGAATCTGTCCCAAAACAAACTTTCTTTAGATTGATATAACACTTTCTACGTAGTTAAAATCTTAGCCACATACACACACATCTACACATTTGATAATTTTGTTTGTGGTTGGTGACATTAGGAACATAATAACTTCTTGTTAGTAAATATGTAATAATATCATAGTAATAAACCTTGGTGACAAGGTTGTTTTCAAACGGGGAGGTATTAAACGTTGTTAGTTAATTAGTTAGCTCATTTCTTGGCTCAGTGGTAAGCTTGCTTGCCGTGGTGTGTCAGGTCGCGAGTTCGAATCAATCTCTCTGCAAAAAGTAGGGGAAAGACTGCCTAGAATATTCCCTTTCTCAGACATTCACGAAGTGGGTATTTGATCTGGATCGGTCTTTTATTTGTATAAATAAGCCTTATATGGCTAACGCGACTCATGAGAAAATCGTGTCATTTGAATCAATATTGTTTATATTATAGTTTTCTCTACTTAACTTGAAGGAAAGAGAATCTTAATTTTATCATATTTTCCATGTACGGAGATTATGGTAACAATCCCGTCACCATTTGTTAAATAGAGACAATTTTACTCCATTCATGCCCCAAAGCAAAACAGTGGTCTGTATATTTGTGTATTGCTAACGGGTGAAATTAGAAAGAAACTAACTATAAATAGGAATCAGATCGAACATATATAACATAAAAGGAGACGGACCATCAATTAAAGGGGCTATGTGGATATTTAATTCTATTGATAAGAGCTATCAATTAAACATATAAACGAGGACATGAATAACATTACAAACTTGAGGGGACCTTCCAAATGGCAAAATAAGTAATTTATTGCTTTTTTAATAAAAAATTATGAAAAAATAGTCATTTTGAAATTAATTACGAAAATATAGCAGTCAAACACGCCCTACGGGGGTGTGACTGGTTGGAGAGAGACACGCCCATTTTGGGCGTGACCGAGGAGAGAGATACGCCCCATCGGGGGCGTGTTTCACCAGGTGCTGCCACGTGGCACAAAAGTCAACAGTTTGACCGTGAAACTTTGGAAATCCATAACTTTTGACTTGGGTGTCCGAATTAGGTAATGTTTTTTTTATTCCACATAACTTTTCGAAATCTACATAATGACATCTCATTTGACATATTTTGTCTCTCAAAAAAAATAAAATTGAATTTATAATAATGATAACATAAGAACGTTTAAACTCAAATCAATAAGCAGAAAATCACTGTTATGATTAGAAACATTCGTAATAAAGATTCTTATTAAAAAGTTAAGTGAGTGTTTTTCATTTTATTTTGATTTTTAAGTTTTTGTTCGTGATTATAAAGATATGTCATTTTTTAATAAAACTATGTCGTTTTGATGTATTTTTACCAAAATCATAAGGATCTTTACTATGAATTTTTTTTTTTTTTGGAGATACTACTATGAATGTTTCTAATCATAATAATGGTTTTTTGTTTACTAATTTGGCTTTAAACGTTCTTATGGTATCATTGTTGTAAACAAATTTTTTTTGCGAGAGACAAAATATGTCAAATGAAATGTCATTACGTAGATCTCGAAAAGTTACGTGGAATCAAAAAAAATATTACCTAATTCGGACACCCGAGTCAAGTTTTGGACTTCCAAAGTTTTACGATCAAACTGTTAACTTTTGTGCCACGTGGCAGCACCTGGTGAAACACGCCCCAATGGGGGCGTGTCTCTCTCCTCGGTCATGCCCAATATGGGCGTGTCTCTCTCCAACCTGGTCACGCCCCATGTGAGCGTGTCTCACACTTAGGTCACGCCCCACATGGCGTGTTTCTCTCCATTGGAACACGCCCCACGTGGGCATGTTTGACTGCTATATTTTCGTAATTAATTTCAAAATGACTATTTTTTCGTAATTTTTTATTAAAAAAAGCAATAAATTAATTTTTTCCCCCTCCAAATACCTACCCTTTTAAACATACATTTTTAACATCTTACTTAGTATGAGGTTGAAGGCAATAGTAAGCAAATGTTATGAGGAGATGATAAAAGATTCAAGTGTACCGTCTCGGTGATATCAATTAGTCAATGAAATTCCGAATCCGAGTCTTAGGTAAGCTTCTTGTAGAGATGTTAAAGAGCTCTTGCCAATAAAATAATGATATTTACACACGGATTTAATATTTTTGTTTTTGCTGTAAATTTTTTTTTTTGGGATACTAATATAAAAGTGAATAGGTCCGGTTGTTAAGAAAATAGAGAATTTTTTTTTGTGAAACCCACTCACTTTTACGTATGTGGAAGAAATTTCTTTTTCTGCGGTAGAAATATTTTTCCCTCTACACAATATTTATGTGTACAGCTTTTAAGATTCAATATGACTTTGCTTGAACTGTACACAATAAAGTTGTCATCCCTTGAAAATTGACTTGCTTTCAACAACTTTTTTTTGGTAACGTATCCCACACAACCTTCTTCAATCATCTTGTTCTGGGAGCACAGCCCATAAAACTAGCTCCTCATTAGTATAGAGAGTATATTAAACCACTGTCACCGGAAAAAACATGTGACTAATCCCCTTTCGAAGGAGAGGTGGTTTTCATCTTGCTCCCAAAGAATTTCAAAAATTTATTTTGGTCAAGATTTGAACCCCTACCATAGTAAACCCTCGGGCACTCAGATGTGCTACTTGGGTGTTAGCTTTCAACATTTTAAGATGTATATAACTTGGCCATCAATATAAGCCGAAAAATGACATGCACGCATAAATTAGTCCCAAAACAATTTCCAGTGCATAGCACACACGCATATCAAAGTGATATCTATACCAATATGTACTATCAACAATTTACAAGAGGTAAATGTACATACAAAATGCAAATTCTCTTCTTTAAAAATTATAATTATATATAAACATTATGGATAGCTTTTCACAAGATCCTCTAGCAGTATACTAATATAGACAAACAAATCAATGAATCCACAGACGGCATTATCTGCTGTTCTTGATGAAGCCTGGAAGACATTCACCTGTGCATTGTTTAAAAAATCTGGTAGTTTCTGCAAAAAAGATGATCCACAACCACATTACTAAGGTTATGTTTGTGCCAAATTGCATAATATGTACCAAAATTTTGACATCACCGGTCTAGCAGAACTTCAAGTTTCCTCTGTATGTAAGAGTCACATATTTCAAGTTGTAGAGCAGTAACATATTATTGCAGGAGTCACAGTTTCACATCAATGTATACCATATCTAGGTCGCAAAGACAACATAAAAGTAGACCTCTGTATGTTCCAATTTGTCATACAGCCCCAGAGGAGTGAATACCGGCCATTTTACTAGCAAGGATCCAATGCCAAGATGAATGAAAGTATGAAACTTAGGAATAAGGGACTGAAGAAGTGAAATGTTGCTGAAGGAGGTAACGTCTCTAGCAGAACTTAACTCAAAGGCGGTTTAATATAAAACTTAAAAGTTAGTTGTTGAATGTGTCAATGTCCTTTAATGTTCCCAGTCAAAGCCATTGCTAAGCTGATCATAAATACAGATGATTAACCTGATACCTTGAATGTCCTAGCTTCTGGATATGAGCACTGGCTTTCAGGGACTTTAAGAACTTTAAATATATCCAACTTATGTCCGGATTCCTCATATATCAAATATAGTGGTGATGGATAACTGCAATGACTATGAGCCATTTGCATAAAAAATCCCAAGTATTAAAAGAACACAAGGAGATATGGATTCACATGGAAGGGATTGCTGCATTCAATAATGAAATCAAATCAATATTTGAATGAATCCAAGAAAAGTCCCAGTGTAAGGCCAGCCTTCCAATAATTAAATAAGGAAATTAGGCTCTTGCTCTTGCTAACAAAAGGAAGAGAAGCCCTATACATGAGAGCCCCAATGGCTTCCACAACAACTACAGCCAAGGCAGCAGATAGAATATCCCAATCACCAGTTTGTCCAATAACAGTGGCAAAGGCAGTTGCACAATAAACTCCAACCAAGAAGAAAAGAAGCTTCATAGGAAGATTTTTCCTCACCTCCTGAATCTTAGAACCTAACTTGGACTGAAACTCTTGAATCACTCTAATTATGCGGGTCCTTCCATTAGTGCCATTTGAAGTGGAAGGACTAAAACTACTGTCATCTATGCTGCTTCTAACAGACCAAGTCATCCTCCTGAAGAGGGTCATATAGACTTAATATCCCAAGAAAAAGTTATCACAATAATACATAATTTTCTTCATATAATTAACTTATGATATTCACCTACAGAGTATTTGAAGTGTTTCAAATAGCGTACATGCATGTTCAGATACATGCACATGTTCATATTTATATCCCAAAATAGCTGAAAATATCAACCTTTTTGAATCATTAAACAATGCTCGCCTACCCTTTTAGAATACAACCTTTGGAAAGAACACAGATATTACCTTCTTCATAAGTTTTACACCAAATTAAATCTATCCTGATTTTAGTAAAGAAGCACATTTCATCTATCCTGCGAAAGATAACCTCCAACAAATTAAAAGATACTCTTCTCATCATCTTGGATGGTGCTTAGAGACCCCCAAAAGACCCTTAATTATGACTTCAAATACTTAATTACACCGAACCAAAGAAGAGGAAAATCTGTAACCAAATAAAACACTAGTGTAGAACTGTCTAACAACAAAGACAGGATAATAATATAATCATGTATTAAATATAATCACATGTTAAGCTCCTTCTCTGCATTTATTTATCACAGAAACTCCAACTATGCAGTATATGTTTAAAGTTATCTCATTACATTCCCCAGAATCCCTACAGCATAGACCATCATAAGAGCATAAACTGCCACTGACTTACTTGAAGTTGACATTTAAACAAGGTTGAGGAAAACTGAAGGACAAGCATGTAGAGCATTGCTTCTGGCCAAACGTGGTTTTGAAAAAGATTGCAGCAAGACCAGCTTTAGAAACACCTGAACTGATATAATCAAATGATATAACCTTGGCAGTTGTCATATAATTCGATGACGTCATTCTAGTTGCAAACAACATGCAGAGTCCTCACTCCTGGAGATGAAACAAAATGTAAGAAACATCAATAAGCACAGTACCAGGAACATAAAAGGGTGACACGCTTAATCATGAAAAACTGAAACACTCCAAATCAACAATTGGATACAATAAATGGAGCCATTAAATAACTGGGAATTACCCTTTTTTTCTACAGGTTGAAAAAGTAGAGCAGGATCTACTAGTAGAGAGGAATGGAACCTCTCACGTTTGGTTTTCACATGACAAGGTTTGTGAATGAGAAAGATAAACACAATAACCTTAAACAGGGCCACACAAATTTTGACAAGCTTCAACTGTTCTAGGTCTTTGTGTCTATCTCTCGTAACATGGCTATTGATATTCCTATTCATCTGCTTTGTGCTTTCTTATGCAAATCTTTCTTATGGCAAAAACAATGAACATAGCACAACAAAATCAATAACAGTGCCTTTCAATTTTTGAATTTGTTTTCATCACATTATTATCTAACTGATTTTCCTCATTAATACATTACGTTATGTGGTTTACATGTGAGGTTTGGGTGAACGGTAATCAAAGAACATCTCTGGGAAAAAATAAAATAAAATAAATTAAATCATAGACTGTGTTTTGTTAATGAAAAAAAGTAGATAAAAATACCCCAGAAAAAAAAATTCAAACTTTAACGTGAAACCGTAATCATTGGAAGCAACAGCAACATGGGTGTTTCTGTAACATAGAGTTAAAGCTAAAAAGTGAAGGTAGAAGCTTACTGTGTGTTGTTGAGACCAAATTGAAATTAGGCTATGAAAGGGTTCTTGCTTCACTGGCTTCTGCTAACATCGTTATCATTGAGACCTTTTTCTTCTAAGAATTGAACATTGTTTACTTCGAGAGCAAAATATACATTTGCGGAAGGGACTGTGTTACTGGTTTGTGACAGTCGCTCTTTCACAACTCTTTGATTTTAATTTTTTTTCAAACTAAAACTCTGTGTATTTTACTTTTTATTCACCAAAATAGGTCCGAATATAAAAGGTATTTAATAATAATAATAATAATAATAATAATAATAATAATTATAATTATTATTGTTGTTGTTGTAATTTTTTTATTTTGCATAAAAGTTCTTTTATTATAACTGTCATATAATATTTTTCTAAAAAAATTGCGACTATTTTACTAATTTTTTTTTAAGAAAATACCAATAAAGCATGCATTAATTTTTAATAAATTTAAAAATACAAAATTTATTACATATATATATCTTAAATAAAAAAATAAAAATACATCAGTATTATACCCATTAAGTGTTATTTTCAGTTATTTATGAATTGTATCATCTTTTAATCTTATTCTTGTAAGTTTCAATAAAAAAATATATTTGATCAATATTTTTAATTTAATTTTATGTCTTATTATTAATATATTTTAATTTTATTTATGTAATATTATTATAAGATGCATGAAAATTTCTATTAATGCATATAAAATAACAAGTTAAATAAAAATCTTATGTAAGTGAGCTGCACAAGGAACTTTTCAATTTTCACCCTTTAGACTTCTCCTAGGGAACCCAGCAACAAAGGGGGTAAAATTGCCAAAATTATTGTTGGATGGCACCATTTATATCCTCCAAAATGCTCATTTGATATATGCGTTTATCATCTATAATTTAACATGATAAGAAAAATTTTCCTATACTCACAATATTTTGTGGGGCCCACAGCAAAAAAAAAGTCTGGCACGCAAAACGAATCTCTATAACATAACACAATCATTTTTCCTACGCCATAACTCTTATAAAACCCTTGATTATTCCATTATTTTGGACGTTAATATAACAAGCTCGTGTTATTTAGACAGGAATCCATTCCAACCAGAGTAGGAAACATACATATTATCAATGTTTTAACTTAAAAAATTTCCTCCAAAGAATTTCTCTTAAATAGAAATGAAATGATCATTTTATATACACAATATTCTTGTATGCTACATATTGCATTCAATTGTTCACTGCCATTGACAAGAATCAACAAAACATCTTTCTGTACCATTCCTGAGAATAGATGGGAGCCTAAGTATATCAGGAAAATATAAATCTGTCACAGTGACAGTTCCTGCAATCTATATTAGGTCACCTCAACCTAGATGTTGATCAATCTCCTGTCCAGCTTCTACTACCAAGCTTTTCTTTACAAGATTCATGAGCTTTACAACTTGGCCCTCTTTCCCTCAAATTAGTAGAGGGTGTAACCGCTAATTAAGGTAATTAATTGATTAATTGTGATAAATTAGTAATTGATTCCATAATTGATACTAATAATTATTATGTGGCTTAAATAATTATAATAAGAGGGTAAGAATGCTGAAAGTTGTTTTTCGGAAGAAAAAATGCAGATATCGGTTCTGCTAGTCAGTATAAATGCGTACCGAAAACGTATCCCGGAAAATTATAATAAGGGCATGATAATTACTAGAATATTATATAGGACTGCTAAACGAGTTTCAAGTTAAAATAATGTGATCTGACGCCAGAACTGATACTGGCTATGGAAAAGCGCGTACCGGAAAGTTGTTCAGAAAAATAAAAATAAAAAATGATAATTCTTAGAAAAATGTGTAGGTTAAAATTCCAAAGTTTGGGATCAAGAGCTTTTGCGTAGCTATTAAGACTAATACTGCGCGTGTAGTGGCCACTTGGCTTTAAATACCCACACTAAGGGCACATTGCCCTAGAAAACTGCCATTCCTGCGTGAGTTTTGGAGCTGTGATCAGCCTCCATTCTGTTCTTGCTCTCCTCCCTTTGTTAAACCACCAAGTTGCCACATTTAGCTTGAATTCTTCCTCTTTTACCAGGGAAACACTTGGGTGAGTTCTTTGTAAGGAGGTTGTGGTCTTGTGTTCTGAGTGTGTTGCTGTTGAGGGAGAGTTTGGGGCTGAGTTTCCTTCCTTGGATTGGTTGGGGCCTTGTTCTTGCTTGTGTGGCTTCAAGGAGCTACCTTTGGGCTTGTTGGACCTTGTGGTGTGCCATTTTCGTTCTTCCACAGAGTCAGAATCTAGGAGCTTCATAGAGAGCTCCATATCTCTCTCCATTTCTGTTTTAAGCCTTGGGGTAAGTTACCTCACCTTGATCATGAGTTTATCTTGCTTAAAAGTGGTGTCTTTGCATATAAAGGGTTAAAATGAAGTAACCAACACATAAGTGAACTTGTATATGCTTAAAAATGAATTCTTGGACATGTCTAAGTGTTAAAAGTTGGACCTTGAATGGATATCTTCACGAAAATGCAGAACTGCATTCTGTCGTGAAATATCCGGATATTTGTTGAGCAGATATCCGGATATGGTATCCGGATATTGATATCCGGATATGGGATCTGGATATCCGTATATGGTATATCCGGATATAGTCAGTGTAATATCCGGATATTGCATATCCGGATATGCTTCGAGGAATATCCAGATATTCTGGGATTTCGAAGAACAGTAGCTTTACTGTTCATACAGTAGGCTATTGGGGGTTTGTGGACCCTAGATTAAGGAAGTTGAACTTCTGTAATTAATGGACTAAGTCAGAATCATGTGATTAAGGGCTTGTGGCTTTGTTAGAAGCCTTAAGACGTAAAACATAAAAGAAAAGGCGTTGTCTTTTTATTGTATGCTTGAGATGCATGTTTATTGATATGTTAATGGTCCATAACAGATCTTAATACTGCTGTGTGTGGACTTCGAGCTTGTGGTTTGGATAACTAGCTTAAGAGGTAAGCTTTCGTGTCCTCGGTTTAGTTATTTTGTGGTTCCACCATGTCCCATGGGGATGTGGTTTATGCATGCTGTGTTACATGCTTTGATGTTTTGGAAATGCTGTTGAGCTATTATATGCAATGTGCTTTTATGATATGCATGTGATGTCCACCTATACGGTAAGCCTGAGTATGTAGTACATACAAGATGGTGAGGCTGTGGGTGAGGTGCAAGCGGTGTTCCTTGTACTCATGTGGGTATAGACGTATTCCTGCATTTCTCTGGCCAATAGATAGCGATAAACACACATGTTGTAGATATCTGTTGCACTGCATAGTTTTGGAATTGATATTGAATTATTATTTTTAGAACTTATATTGCACATGTAAGTGAGCTTGGGGTGGAAGATCCTTGAGGACCCCTTGTCTTACTGAGATTTCTTGATTAGAGATCTCACCCCACGTTGGGGACGCTTATTTCAGGTTCAGGTAATGTTGAGGCCTCAGGTGGCAGGAGGCCAGAGTTGAGCTAGATAGTGCTGATTATATGCTGATTGTACCTGTTGTTGTTATGCTGTTAGCTTCATCTATGTTTATTGAGTATTATGCTGAGACTTGTTTGACCTTGCTGTTTATTTGGTGAGCATGAGATTTATCCATGCCACGTAGACTCGTTATGTCTTAAGTTTTTATTTGATGTTGTAATAATGTATCAGGATATTGTCCGAACTACGTGATGTAGATCCGTGATTTTAGATACACAATTATCTTTTATGTTATGAGGTATTTCAGTTAGTTATCTTGCAATCTTCATACAGACATTGTTTTTTTATGAAATTGATTAAGTAATCAAGTTGGTAATTGACAATGACGTCATAATTGAAAAGAAAAAGAATATACCGCATTTTTAATTAAGCACCGCTTAATACGATGTAATGTTAATATTCCGGGTATACACGGGGTGTTACATCATTTGGAACATTCATCAAAATGCTTTTGGTACAACATATAAATCCTCAAAAGTGTAAGTATTTAAAATGATCACACCATTACACATGTTAGATGGCATCACATGCAATAATTGTCAAAACAGCAATGAGTTGCAAGATAACCTGCTTGCAAATACAACATTATCATATCAGAATCTATATAGAAGTTTTTGAAAAAGTAAATATTAAGCTAGCTCTTTTACAATAGGACCCCAAAAAAGAGTACAAATCTCCTTGCCTTTGATGAGTCCTCAATCCAAATTATGATCCTTCTCTCTTTAAAAGTGTCAAAAGTGTATACAGATTTCTGGCATGAGTTGAAGAATCACTGAGTAGAAAAACTGCCACCTCTCTGGACTCGAAGCAAGAATATCATTGAGTTGCAGAAGATTTGTTGCAATGAGCAAGGCGCATCTAGTGCATTGGGGCCATCAGGAGCTATTCCTCATGCTTCTTTACAGAATCAATCCAGACCTTAAGCTTTTGACCGCCTAAACTCAAACCATATCTCATAGTGATTGAATAGCAGGCTATCATGTGTATGCTTCCCAAGAAACTCAAGACCCAAACTCATAAGCCTCTCTGTGCATTCCTCTCCTCCCAACCGTGAACAGAACTTTATATTATGAGATACAAAGATTCGTCCATCATAAGGTTTCAATTTAGATGCTAATCTTTCCAGTCCAATCCACACGAGTTTATCCGGCATATGAAGAAATACAGCACTAGCATAAATCAAATCATACATTATGCCAGAACCAAAATTACTGAAATCCATGTCATCCCCCTTAACTATCAAAGGTCTTTTGTGTAAGAGGCCTTGAGCAGGAAGCTCATACCTAAATGCAGCCATCAGAGAGAGTTCATCCCTTTCGAGACAATGAAAGTGTTCAGGATTCAAATATCGAATGAAATGCAAACCAACTCGAAGAGTGCCGCAACCTATCTCCAACACCTGTGAGTCTGGTCTGAGTTGAGTGGTATGAGCAAGAAACTCAAACACATCCCTTCCACCTGCCCAAGGTTCACCATAGTTGCTATGGTGCTCTTCAACTAGGAGTTCCCCAGGGCATGACAAGGCTGTGTGATTATTTGATTCAGGTCCCTCATAGTGTGATATGCCCTTGAATCTGCACTTAGAAGAAGAAATTGTAATCAGAAAATCCAAAAGGGTATTCATACATTCATGCTCAAACAAATGATTTAGAAATTGCAAGCATTGCTTCAAGAACATATATATCTCCTAAGTGGCTACCAAAACATTGGGCTCCTTTATTTGGAGCCTTACGAAGAGAAAGAGACAAAGACAAGGACAAGGAACAAGAGTTCTCAAGTTAACAAAAACATCATAATGCAAGAACAATACATTCTGTAGTTCATCAGTTCATTCATTATGATAAAAGTGCGCTTCAAGAAAAGGGAAAAAAAAGAAGAAGCTGTGAGTTAGAACTATGTTATATATGGTGTTTGAATTTGAAAACCCTACTGCAGATTAGAAAGATGGGAATATTCAACCATTATAAATTGCAAATTAAAAACTGAGTTGTGAAGACAATGTTTAATACACGTTTTCACAGAAAGATGGACATAAAATATTCAAACTTCACTTTGAAGCATCATATAAAATCCCACCTCCCTCATCCCTCCATGAAAAAACAACTTTCACTGCAAACTATAAATGGCACACTTCTCAAAAACTATTATTATGAAGACTTTAAAAAGTGGTAATCCCAAAACAAAAGTTATATATACTCATATACACACACAAGTTGATAAAAACAAATTGAGAGGAAGGTTCTTACTGTCTAAGATCCTCAAGTTGCTGAGCCCTAGTGCGAGGATTAATACCCTTGCGAAGCACATTGTCATGCATATGAAGCCCATTTCCTCGAATTTGACCTTTCACCCACTCAACATCCTCCTTCCTCCTCAATAACGAAAAACTACCCCTGCTGCTAGACTCAGACACACCAACAGCAACACTTCTAGCATTGGAAACAGTGGTGTCTGAATGTGGAGGGCATGAGCAAGAAGAGAGAGAAGACAATAGGAAGAACAGAAAAACAGCAACCACTGAAGCAGAGAGAACCAGAACAGGCACTGTTATCACTACACCATTTGACATAGCTCGTGAAACTGAGAGTGCCATCTATGACTACAGCTCTTAGTCTTTCAGCCTGTGAAGCTAGCAATAACAGGCAAATCAAAACTAAGAAAACATGCTTTTGCATATCACTTATAATTATCTTAATACTCATTGAACCACAATGCTATTATATAAAATCCTAATTGAATGGCATCAAAGTTTTTTTTTTTTTTTTTTTTGTTTTAAACAGTAACATATCATACAAGAGAGTTAAATCAAAACCCAATTGAAAATTCCATCTATGGCACACAAAAAACCACACGCAGCAATGCTATCATTATCAACCGTTGCTTCAATCCAAATCCAATTTATCCGACACACACATTGAGCATAAATCACGACATGGGGTGGAAACAGAAACACTCTGAACAGGGAAAAAGTGAAAAACTTGTACATTGCATTCAGAGAAAAAAGACACCAAAGCATTCCAATGAATAACAGACACGAAGCAGGACTTTGAGAATTCATACCCTTTTGAGAGTAGATCTAGTGAGCGATATCGAGAAGGACGTGGAATGCACAGAGAGAGAGAGAGATAGGAGAATTTGGTTAAAGAACAACGTAGTAACTGGTTGAATGAAGAAGAAAGGAACCTAAGACGGTCACACCGACTGTGATTGGGTTATCTAAGATGTAATAGATTCCTTCCTGGTTAATTTGTGGGTGTATTAATCTTTAATTTAATTTAAAATATATTATAATATTCAACATAACGTCAATCTCACCTTTATCCCAAATTAATTAGGGGTGGTAGATGAACCCATATGAAAAATGTTACATTGTTGAAAAAATAAAATAATAATAATAATAATAATAATAATAACAATAATAAAAATATAAATAAATAAATATATATATATAAATAAATAAAAATGAAAAAGAAATAGACAAGAAGAAGTGGGGAAATGAAAAGGAAAAAGACTAAAAAAGACCATATGGAACATAGGAATAACCACGGGTCTAACCCTCTACCATACTTACAGCTTTTCTTCATTCCGTTCTAAGACATACCGTCTGCCAATCTATATCCCACTCCATTAAATCTTGTTTTACTACATTCCTCCGAGTAAGTTTCGACCGACCTCTGCCTCTTTTTGTATTGAGCTCTTGGTAACAAACTTCTGTTCTTATAGGAGCATCTAGAGGCCTTCTCATTACGTGCCCAAACCACCTCAATCACGTTTATAATATTAATTCAAAAATTTTTAAAAAGATAAAACTAGTTACTTTAAAAATTTATTTAAATTAAACATTTTAAATATTTATTTAAGGTCATCTTTTTTCCTTATATTAAATATGAGTTTTATAAAAGTTATATTGTAGGAAAAATGTTTGTGTTATGTTATAGAGATTCGTTTTGCGTGCTAATTTTTTTTTGTTGTGGGCCCCACAAAATGTTGCGAGTGTAGGAAATTTTTTCTGATCATATTAAATTATAGATGATAAACCTATTAAATATTTATTTAAAATCATTTTAATTAGTACCTCAAATCAAAATAAATAAAAGAAATAAATAAAAAAATATTTCTCAGATTGCATGAGATATCTAATGCACACATAAAAAATAGATTAGACTTACAAATTTTTTTTATTTCTCTTGTTTTTAGTGGATCCCACCCAAATTTTAATATGTTGCATAAGATAAAATTATTTCATATAATATGAAAATATAATTCCCAATGAGATATATCCAATTATTTTGCTGAAAAATACGTTTAAATATGTAATTTACAAAACATTCTTGGATTTTAACGATTTAAATCGAATTCACGAAAGCACAATTATTATTATTATTTTTTAAATTTCGCATCGGAACAAGTGAGGTTTATCAATAATATTTGGAAAAACATAAATTATTTTATTATAAAACCCACGTTAAAGTAACTCATTTAAGTTTAACAAAAAATAAAGAAAAAAAAATGAACCTATGCATTAATTATGCTTTAAATTCCAAAAAACATTTTAGCATAAGGAAGGAATGTTAAGAGATAATGCTTTACACATAAACACTCTTTTTTTTTTTTTTTTCAACTTAAAAATGGTACACACACGTAGTAGATACAAGTTCAACTCATTCATAAAATACTACATAACTTCAAAACCGTACATAAATACCAAGTTTTGAAGGATACTCCCTTCTCTAGAAATACTGCCATGACAACTTTATTCATAGGACATAGCTTAATTAAAAACAAGGCAAACCCCGCCTGTTAAAGTACATAGGTCAAATTTATTTTTGAAGCACCCTTCTAGTAACTTGAAAACAATACATGTCTCACAAAGACAACTTTATTCATAAAACATCTTTATGTATATAACTTCAAACCGCACACACTTCCTGCAGGTATACAGGTAAACTTTATTCATGGAACACCACACTTCGAAAGAAAAGAAAAGCCATCAATTTGTCTGAGTTGTTGTCATGCTGTTATCCGCTTATCATCTGATCGCATCCTTCAAATACCACTGAAGCTTAAGAAACAAATTTAAAAGAGAAATTACATTAGATATCTAGTTGCTCAAAATTAAAAACAGTTTCAAACATTAAAAAATAAGCCAAGTCTATTCATGAATGCAAGGATTGGCACCCAAACTTTGATAGGTAAAGAATTCACAATTTATAAAGCATGAGAAAATTTGAGTATATCAAATTTAGGTGTTTTTTATGATTTCTAAGCAAGACTTTATGCATGCCAAATCAAATTGAATCCATGTTCAGGTCCATGTTTTCATGAGATGGAACAAATAAATGTAGAAAAAAAAAAAAAGACCTCACCAATATTCCATGTTTTCTGCATTGTTGCTGTTTGAAAAGCAAGACAACTAGTTTTCAAGGTTAGCATAAGTGAACGCAATGACAATAAGCTTCTCTCACCACACAACAATTTCCTGAAGCAATGTATTAACAAAAAAGAGGTAATTAGATAAGATAAAAAGTAATTTAGGTAGAACATATATTCACATAGCTTTCCGTAATCTTCATGGCAAAGATATGTTTGAAAATAGAGACAATACAATTTTTCTGGTGTGTTTATCTTCCAATTAGTTCACTGCACAACACTGAATTGATGCAACTTGAGCAGGTTGAGACCAAGTTAGTTAACATATATTGCATGTATATGAGAATAGCTAATTATAATATTATATATGTACTTACATACAAGTCATGGGAACCTGTGATTATATTAACTCAGGCAGCCCTCCTCCCTAATGAAGAAATCATTAAAAATAGAGTATCAAAGACTGTTGTTATAAAAAATAATAAAATTGCAGAATCATAAAAGTAGCATACAAATATTGTTATCCAAAGCCATAGTTGATCACAAGAGACATTTGGATAATGTTAGTTTAACACATGAAATTTACAAAACAGTTGAAAGTTGGAATCAACTGATTAGGATGAAGTCCTTACCTGTTCTTGAAACAACCTGTTTACTGAGCCATTAAGATCATCATGGAAGACCAATTCGTCACTTAAGTCAGACGAAACTTGAATTCCTCTAAAAGATTCAGAATGTTTCAATTCCCCTTGAGAGAAAGTTTTCATATTGGGACACTGCCTTATGTTGACTTGTATCAGAGAGGGTAACTGCAAAGTGCTATTGCCTGAATAAAAACATTCCAGGCTTGGTAAATCATGTAGAACTATCCTGTTCAGATTGTCAAAGTTGATCTCCTCTGAAGTTATTTCACCTTGCTCTTTTGCCACTATTTCTATCAGTGATCCACATTCCTTGACTGTGATATTCTCAAGGTGCCTTAACTCTTTTGCTGCTGAGGATGGGAACAAATACTTCAATGCAGAACATCCCATTACTTTCAATTTTTTTATAGAGGAGAAAGATACTGCAGAATCTACTAACGTTATCAAATCAGGACATTTGAAAACATTTAATTGGTGAAGCTGCTCATAGAGTTTGTTCAACCATGATGAGTCATATAACTCGATGAACTTAATCTCATCTATTGTGTCCAGTGACAATATTCTCAAATGTTCTAGCCTCCATTCTTCACCAATTTCAGGGTTTTGAGCGCGGAATATCTTGGGGCCACTGCAATTGCTTATAATCATTGTTTCTAAATTTGGTGCCTCCTTAAGTACTTCAAAGGGAAAAGTAGACTTCTCATTTCCATAGCCATCAAAGATCAACACATTTCCTAACCTTAACACCAAAGAGTGTTCCCAATCCAACTTCAGTTTCTCCAAGCTGGAAATAGTCTAGTAAAGGAAAAACAAATGGGAAAAGAAAGTGTTGTGAATTAGAAGAAGAAAAGAAAAGCATGAAGATAAAGTTAAGAACGTAGATTCTATGTTACTTACATGCAGATTCTGGGAACTTTGAAATAGCTCCAACTTACGACAACCTCTCAAAGATAAATAATTTAAAGCTGGGCATTCCAGAGTGTATGTTTCACGGTAAAAGTGAGTGAGCTCTGGCAAATCAAGAAGACCCATCGAGGTTAATTGAGGGAACACAAACTTGTTTTCTGATACTTCTTCTCCATCTTCTTCTTCTTCTTCTTCTTCTTCTTCTTCTTCTTCATTTTCAACAATTTCTTGCAAATCATGACAAGATTGTGTTTCAAGTTTCTTGGAAAACAGATTTTTCAGATTGCCACAATGACTGACAAAGACTTGTTGCAGATTTCGAAATCTGAGGATTCCTTGACCATAGTTTTGCCAAACATGTGTCAGCTCTGATAGCTCTCGTAAAGTCAATTTCTTCAATAGGGTTGCTGTTCGCATATTCTCAGAGTTATTCATATCAAAGATTGCCTTCACTTTGTGACATTTTCGCACTTCCAATTCTCTTAAGCTTTTTAAGTAAGGAAGATGAGATGGTATTGCATATGACTGAATTTCACAGTCGATCAGCTTTAAAGTTTTCAGACTGTAAAACCAATTGTTTTGCAAACCAACTCCATCATGCCAGGCTTGTTGTAGTTCAAGATGTTCCGAAAGATTAATCTCGTCCATCCCTTCCATAAACCTCTGTAAATATTGTAAATAAGTTTATCATCAGATATATCATTCATTTACCTATCATTCATTTTTTTTTTTTTAACCATCAATCTTAACAAAGGCTTATTTAATTTATTTCATTCAAATAGGTGATTAAAAGAGAATAGAAAAAAAAAATTCATACGTACGTACCTTTTCTTTGAACATTGATCGTATGGTGTCTTTTAAATTACAACGCCAGTGCCATTTCTTCTCTTGTTCATGTGCAACATATATTTTTTGTAGAGTTGGCGTGCAAATGACTTGTTCAGAGAAATTTTCCATTTTGGGACATGCACTCACTACTACTTTCTCCAATGCCGGAAACTCAAAGCTACAACTATTGGAGCTGGAAAAACTTTCAAGGCTCTTGAGCGACACAAGTTCTAGAGCTTTCAATTGTCTGAAAACAATGTTAACTTCTTTATTTCCTTGGTCAAATACAATTTCCTTCAGTGATTTACATTTGATTACCTTCATGGTAGTGAGTTGAATCAAGCTTTTTGCGGTCGATGGCTCCATTAAATACTTTAATCCATTACACTCAACCACCTCCAGAATTGTCAAGTGAGTGAGAGATACCGAGGAAGGCACTATAGTGACCAAAGAAGGACAACTTTCCAAAATCAAGAATTTTATCCTTTGAAGAATTATGTCTCGTTCAAAGCCTATATCCACAAGCTTGGGTAAGGCAATTAACTTCAATCTTTTTAGCTTTGGAACAACCCCGAAGTTGTTTTGGATTTCAGGAGGCCTTTTGATTGGCACTATCTCCTTAAAGTAGCAATCACTCAAGGATAGACTTTTGAGATTAGGATTACAATGAAGGTAAGAACATAGAACCTCGGTATTCATTAATTTAGACAGGCGAAGCTCTTCTTTGTTCTTTCGATAGTTCCCTTTCTCCATGCAGCTGCTTGAAGACTTTGCATGTCGCGACTCAATTTGCATGGACTTCAATTGATTGATTACCTATAAGAAATACACGATGAAAAATAGAGTAACTATATAAAAATGCATTGAGATTTTTTTCTGCTATTATGATTTTTTGCTCTAATTTTCTATAATTGATAATGGATTATTAAGAGTTGAAAGGTTTACTAGGACTCTTTGACCAAACGGGGGTCTTTAATGTTGGGAGGTTTTCCTTCTTCAATACTTGCTCAAATCCTAAGGGGTTGAAACTCTCCATTTTGATGCAAGGCTCAAGGGACACATCCTTTGAGTGGAAGTTTGATCCCGAATTAGTGTCCCGTAGATTTTTACTTTTTCATTGGAGAAGGTTTTCCCATGTTAAATAAATTGCCTATGTTCTTTTCCATCTCTCTCCTCATGTATTTTATTATTTCACTTCTGCAATCGACTTGAGGGTCCGACTTGACCCAACAATAATATCAGAGCCCGAGTTCGAAGAGTTCTGAAGGAGACAAGATGGAGACTAGTGGAATTTCACATGATGGAGATATGTTTAAGATGACCACGGACAACTTTACTTACTGGAGACCGATGATGGAAGACAATCTCTACTGCAAAGATCTATATGAGCCCATCATCCTTGAAGAGAGATCTGAAGGCAAAACCGAGAAGGAATGGAAGATCCTGAGTCTAAAGGCGGTGGCCACAATCAGGAAGTACATCGACAAAAGCCTCTTTGAGCACGTGTCTGAGTTCACGAACACGTACGAGTTGTGGACGAAGCTGGAGTCCATGATTCAGAAGAAGACTCCCAGGAACGAAGCACACCTGGTTCGCCGATTTGTGAAGCTGGAATACAAGGATAGGATAAGTATGATAGCGAACCTCAACACCTACAAAGGTATTGTGAACCAATTATCCAAAGCTGAGATAAAGATCGATGATGAGATGCAGGCTTTGATACTATTGAGCTTGATACCAGAAAGCTGGGATACTCCGGTAGTTACTTTGAGTAATTCGGCTCCTGATGGAAAGTTGACTATGGATACCGTGACAGATAGCTTCCTGAATGAGGAAGCCATAAGAAGGGAATGAGGTATAATCAGCACGTCTGAGGCGTGATAAGCCAAAGATGGTGATAAGCCGAGATGTGATCTTTCATGAGAATGAAACAATTTATGACATACTGAAGCCCAAAGTCCGGGTTGTTGTTCGACGTGAAGAATCTGTCCCTCCTATCCGAGCTGAAGAAAGGGAAGAAAATAATCAAGAAAATAATGATGAAAATGACTAGCAACAAGACGAGACAATTGTTGACGTTGATGGAGAGGTTCGAGATGAGAATGTTGAGCCAGACTCTCAAACTGAAAATCAGACCAGACACTCTACACGAGTGAGACGACAAGGTATCCACCTGGTGAATACACTATTGTTGCTAAACATGGTGAACCTTAGAGTTATGATGAGACCATAACGAGATCAGATAATAATGAATGAGAGAAGGCAATGCAGGACGAGATGAATTCTCAGTATGAAAATCAAACATACGAATTGACAGACTTGTCTCAAGGAAGACGAGCTCTAAAGAACAAATGGATGTACAAAATCAAACATGAAGAGAACGACCAGAAGCCAAGATACAAAGCCCAAATTGTGGTGAAAGGCTGCAATCAGAAGAAAGGGGTGGACTTTGAGGAGATCTTCTCTCCTGTTGTGAAAATGAATTTGGTCCAAACCGTGTTAGCCATGACGGCTTCTATGAACCTCGAAGTAGAGCAAATGAATGTGAAGACGACATTCCTTCACGAAGATCTTGAAGAAGAGATTTATATGGAGCAATCTGAAGGGTTCCAAGCCCCAGGACAACAAGAATTAATCTGCCATTTGAAGAAGAGCTTATACGGCTTAAAACAAGCACCTCGGTAGTGGTACAATTTTTTTGAATCTTTTATGATTAATCACAAGTTTGCGAAGACTGAGGCCGACCATTGCGTATTTGTCAAAAGGTACGAAGTAGGAGATTTTTTTATTGTGCTTTTATATGTTGATGACATGACATGTTGATTGTAGGGCAAGATAAGTCAATGATAGCCGCTCTGAAGAAGGTATTGAGCTCGTCCTTCACGATGAAGGACCTCGGCCCTGCAAAGCAGATTCTCGGAATCAAGATAATCCAAGACAGACAAAAGAAGCTACTGTGACTGAGATAAGAAAAATACATTGAGAAGATTTTGAAGAGATTCAGCATGGACAAGCCAAAATAGTGGGCACCCCCTTATCCGGACACATAAAGCTAAGCCAGAAGCAATGTCCGAGATTTGATGAAGATAAAGATGAGATGTTAAAGATCCCGTACCAATTTGTCGTTGGAAGTTTGATGTATGCTATGGTATGTACGAGACCCGACTTGGCGTATGTTGTTGGAATGGTAAGCCGTTATTTGTCAAACCCTGACAAAGAACACTAGGAAGCAATGAAATGAATCTTCAAGTATCTCTGAGGTACAACTGATTTATGCCTCCGATTTGGAGAAGGTAAAGCTGAGTTACAAGGCTACTCAGATGCTGATTTAGGGGAAGATGCCGTCTCTAGGAAGTCGACAACTGGATATCTGATGACCTTTGCAGGAGGAGCTATCTCTTGGCAATCAAAATTGTAGAAGTGTGTGGCATTTCTGACAACCGAGGCCGAGTACATAGCTGCGACTGAGGCTTTCAAAGAAATGTTATGGATAAAGAAGTTTCTCTCTGAACTGGGCCATGATCAAGACAAGTACGAGCTGAAGTGTGACAACCAAAGCGTAATTCTTCTTGCAAAGAACTCGACCTATCACTTCCGCACTAAGCACATTGACGAGAGGTATCATTGGATTAGGGATGTGGTGGAGGATGGACAGCTCGTAATTGGCAAAGTGCACACTGACCTGAATTGGTCCGATATGATGACAAAGCTGGTACCGGCAAGAAAATTCGAAGACTGTTGTGAAGGTGTCGGACTGATGATGATCTTGACGCATTGAAGTCGGAAGGGGGAGATTTGTTGGGAGTTGTTCCTTCTACAATACTTGGCTCAAGTCCCAAGGGGTTGGAACTCTCCATTATGATGCAAGGCTCAAGGGACACATCCTTTGAGTAGTTCAATGTCTCTCCTTAATTGAAGATCTAGAATCATCTCCCTCCATATATGAGCTTAGTGTGAGAGGTTTAGAGATATGAAAAAAAAAAGAATTTTGAATATCTCTAGAGAGAAGTTTGAAAGGGAAGTTTGAGATTACCACCATTGTAGGTGAAGCTTGATTGTACCTCTAGTGAAAGACTAGATAAGTTTGACTTTTGTAACCCATTATTCACATAGTGGACGTTTGATTCTCGACTAGTGTACCGAGGGTTTTTACTTTTTCATTCGAGAAGGTTTTCCCACGTTAAGTAAATTGCCTATGTTCTTCTCCATCTCTCTCCTCTTGTATTTTACTGTTTCGCTTCTGCAATTGACTCGAGGGTCCGACTTGATTTAACATTTAATTCCTTTATTTCCCTATCTGGTATTTATTTCCCACAATTTATCAATGGGGTCGTTTATTACTGCGAAAATTCAGTGAGTTTGAATAGGCCCCCTCCGAATAAATCTTTGGTACTATTGCTGTACCAATGATTCAGTACATCCCACCAATGAAAATATTACATGTCAGTTAAGATCCTTTTTTCTGTCAAATTTTTCCTCTCTCTTCTAATGTGTAATGCTCTCATTGATGAGATGCATTGAATCTAGATACAATAGTAGTACCAAAGATTTATTCTCCCTCTCCCGGAACACACATAATTATTATTATTATATATATTTTTTTTAAGTGAATCCCCCCACACCCACCCACCCACCCACAAAACTCGCGGAACACATTAATTTTTTTTTTTTTTTTGAGTCCATTGAGTTCCACCCCCTTGGAGCTTTTTATTTTATTTATTTATGCAAATGCATAACACGAGAGGAAATTAAATCCGTGAAAATTACGAGAACCTTGAAAGGAGTAAATGAAATAGAAAAGAACCTGTGACGATGAAGTGGAACAGCAATATATAGTATTAGAAATAACAGCAGGATGTTCGACACTGTTTTCAGCCTTCTCTAGCAATAAAGAGCCAGATCTTGCAGTCAGACCGCCATACGTACTGCCTTCCTCACCAGCAACCCAGCTCTTCTTCACCTTGACCTGTAGTAAATAAAATTGGAAACGGATGATGTATGTTGAAAGTTGAGAAGGGAATTCGTAATACACAAGATTGAAGATGAAACCTTAAATCTTGATAAGAATAATAATAATAATAAGAGAAGTATTATCTTATGCTCAAACAATAAATAGGAGAGAAAAAAGCTAAAGGTAAAAGAAAAAAAATCTAAAAATGTGAGTGTAGGAGATAATATTTATTTTATGTAACATACGAAAAATAATTCCCTAACAATAAACTTCAGATTCAACAAACAAAGCATGAATTAGCAGAATTGGATTTGATGGAAACTTTTTAATTTTTTAAAAGTGGCACATTTGGTCAAAGAGTCGGTTTACTAGTACCTTTTTTTCACGAAAGAGGACTGGCTTGCTTTTTGAATCTCTAGTTTCTTTTCTGAATGGTTCCAACTTGTCACAAAGCTCAACACACAAGTCGTTCAATATTGGACAATATAGGGCAAAACCATCTTCTGGATAGAAACTCTTAAGTTTTGGTAGTTTCCAAAACTTGATGGTGGTTAGTTTAGGAAACTCAAGATGGGTATCTCTATCAAAATATCTTTTCGTGGCAACAATTTCCCTCAATTCAAAGCAATTCCATACCCCAAGGTATTCAAGATAGTCAAGTTTACGGGCTTCAGAAAATGGAAATATAGATTTTAATCTGTGACATTCATGAATAGATATCTTTCGTAGCAGTTCAGATTGTGATTTCCATGTTTCGTTTCCATTCCATCCCCATATATGCGTCAATTCCGGGAGTGCTTCTAAATGAACATCTTGCAAGTTGGGCACATGTCTAGCATCTGTGTTAACTATCCCAATCAAGAACCTGCAATTAGTAACTCTCAAGTTGCATAGACTCCAAAATATATTTCTGTTCACGTTGGAAGTAAAAACATGGTCTAATTTATCGCACTGCTCGATGATCAGAGTATCTAATTTGCCAAAGGAATCTGAAGGGAGTTCAACATTCCATATCTCAATCAAAGTTCTCATGGTACTTAGTTTGAAATTCTTCAAACTTGGGAAGATGCTACCCTGCTTTGGTTCATAATTGCCATGAGTTAATCCAATTAACAATGATGTCAAATGTAAAAATCAAATCAATAAAGAGAAGAAGAAAATAACATGATTATATAAAGTTTTTAAATTATGGTTTAGGTTAAGATATTATTATATTACGATATTGTGAAAAATATATGGATAAGTCAGATCTTTACAAATAACAAAGCAAATAAAATCAGTCACAGTAATTCTTGAAATCACAATATTCCGGCTGTGAATAGCATTTGAAATCTTATTTATAGGAGAGATTGATGGTAAGTTATGTTAAGGGACTAAGATTTGAATTTGTAATCCATATTCAGAATGCAGATGTAGTATTTGAATGGGAAATATAGGTTGCTTCATATTTCTGCATATCCTATGTTTAATTCTGAATAAGTTTTCAACATCATAGGACTCACAACAATTAGAGATTTCTAATTCTCTAACATGCAAGATATAGGGGCAACAGTTCCACATTAAAATGAATGCATGCGAAGAGATCTAAATAGAATATAATATCACCACGCTATGTACCTTCATTTTAGCACGAGAACCTTTCTCTTGGCAAAATATGTGTCTCATCTTCTCACACTCACTAACCATAAGGCTTTGAAGATTCACCAAATTCTTTGCCATTGAAAATGATAACAAATATTTCAAATTCCAACAACCATTCACATCCAAGTGTATCAAATTTTGAAAATGGAAACTTGTTGAAGGATGTTCACTCCATATTGTGTCAATTTGGATCAAGGACAACTTTATTCTCTCTAATTTGGAGAACATAAACTGCAAAGCAACATGAAAAATAAGTGTCTCCAAAAATCAGAAGAATTAATTATGACTTTCTCAAGTTAGTTCTTGATAAAAAAAGGGCCGACTCAGTTCAAATACCCACTTCGTGAGTGTCTGGGGAAGGGAATACTCTAGGCAGTCTTTCCCCTGCTTTTTGCAGAGAGACAGATTTGAACCCACGACCTGACACACCACGGCAAGCAAGCTTACCGCTGAGCCAAGCCGGCCCTTCAAGTTAGTTCTTGATAAAGAAGAGAATTTATTTTTCTAAGTTTACCAACTTATAAACTCCTTCCTCTTTAGTTTTAACAAATAAAATATGAAACACGGTTTGAAATCCAAGAGATAAATAAATATATGTGACAATTTTAAACTCACCTCTTTGTTGAATAATTCTTTGGTCTCTCCTCTTATTGATGAAATGGAGAATCCAATGAATTTTGGTAGAGATTGTAGGGTCAAAGAACGTAATTCAGGAGGCTCAAAATGCTTAGAGTCGTGTTCTCTTCTCACATGGACAATCTCCTTCAAAGAGTCACATTCAGAAACTTCAATAGTTTCAAGTACAGTTAGAAGTCTAGCCACAGAAAGTAAGAATACATTCTTCAATTTATCGCAGAGATTGATCTTGATGACTTTCAATTTACCAAATGAGGATTCTGAAAGTTTACATGAGCATACTTCACCTATCTTCTTGAGATTATATAGAAATAATGACTCCAATGCAGGAAAAGCCATCACATAATGTTGCCTGTCTTTTGGGTTTACGAGAGATTGAATGTCAAAATCACTTACAATAGACAAATGTTTTAGAAATGGAGATACTTGCAAATTCAATCTATAAACAATATCTTGGACACCACTAATATCCTCCAACAACAAATTCTCAACTCTGACACACAACATTTGAATACCCATTTGAGAATGAATGTCAAAGCCTTCTTTTAGCTGTATTGCCAAAAATCTTAATTTTTCATACTTCTCTGGCATCTTGAAATCTGTCTCTAAATATGCATTCAAATCTCCAATAACAATCTTGTAACTATTTAACTTGTCAAGGAACAAGTTGTTCGACAAATGGGCAACATTTGGGATTTGAATGTCTAAAGCTATCAACTGATTTAGATGCCTCAACTCAGAAAGACTAGCATTCTCACTTTGATTTGTTTGTCCTTCAATGTTCCATTGAATCAAGGTGTTTCTCATATGCAACTCTTCCAAACTAATCAAATTGTTTAGCACATTGGATGGAAAATGTTGAAGTTTGGAGCAATTACTTATGTCAAAAATCTGTAGTTTTGTTAACTTCATCAATTCAACAGGCAATTTTTTAATATCAGATCCTGAAAGACTAAGAATTCTTAACTTTTTCAATTCACCTATGATGGATAATTTCTCACCTAGTATGCATTGCTCCAAGCAAAGCATTCTGAGTTTTGTTAGGCATTTAATTGACAAAGGTAAGGGTGACAGATCAAAGCCATTCAATATCAACACATTGAGTTCTTTCATTTCTCCAAAAAGGTTTTCTGGTATTTTCAGATCGGGATCACTATTGTTAACATGGAAGACTTTCAATCTCGGGCATTTTATAATACTAGGAAACCCTTCAGTGATATCACAATGTTGTAAGGAAATAGCAGCATACCTTTCAAGTTTATCCTCATTAGGCCATTCATCTACTTCTCCCTTTGTCTTTGTAAATACATGCTTCTCCTCAGATGCTATTGACAAAGCAGCACTGCGAACAGTATCATTCATAGTGAAACGTTCATTTGAATAACTGTCAGACAACAAATTAACCTCTTTCAGCTTTGCAACCAACGCAGGTACTTTATCTCTAACTTCCCTTACTGTACAGATTCCTTGAAGAAAACCCAAACCAATGCAGTATTTCACCAAGTCCATAATTAAGGCATCCTGACCCATGTAAGCACACAGAAAGAAAGTATACTTGAGCTCCTTGTTTGCTAAAAGTTCATATCTCAACTTTGTGGAAAACTCACATCCTCCTAGTAACTTTTTCCATTCAAGCTTTTGGTTAACACCTTCCCAAACTGAGCGGCTCTGACTTTTTAATGCTATTGCAGCATTAACTATTGAGAAGGGCAACCCTTTACACTTGTTGGTAATTTGAGCAACTAATCTTTCAAATCCAGGATCTGTATCACCTATTATAGCAGTTTTCTTGAACAGTATTACTGCTTCCTTATCCGTTAAGTCTTCCAAAGAGAAAATAAAGCCTCCCTTCCCTTCCATCTGACTTAATAACACTTGTTTAGTATTAGAAATCAGCATAACTTTGCACCCTTGGACACGATTTCTCGTTATTCTCCACGAATTGAAATTCCTATCATTTTTCCCATCTTTGATAATCTCCAGGCCATCATTCTCAAATGGAATCCCTACCATATTGAAGTCCAATTTAGCACAAAGATCATCCCCAGTTTAGGAAGGTAACCGCTTGTAAACAAGTGAAACACTGCATATCTATGGCGTTCGTCAGAATTGAAACGGTCATATTTATGAATTATTTGACGCGCCTCATTTAACCATTGTATAACTTCGAAGGGAGCTCTTCTTCCGAACTGGGATAATTCCGTCTCAACTTTAGATAAAACTGCATCTTTATGTTCCCTCAGAAACCTAGCACCTGCATTTAGTTCATGAACTTTTAACTCGAACACCTTCAGGTGAATTTGTCGCTGCTCCTTCAGCCATCTTTGTACTGTAGGTGACTTCAGCAATTCCAAACCCAAACTAGTTACAGGCTTCAGTACCAAGTCCATCAATTACATCTTCAGCATGTACCTAAACAACAAGACACTATTACTCATCACAAATACAAAATTAACTACGAATTAATGAATTGAAGTTAAGAGAACAGAGGAGCTTGCCATTCCATAGTAATTTATCAAGAATGTTAAACAATAAAAAACAAACAATCAATATATACAAAAATAACTACCATCAGACAATTAGTGAACTAATGATAAATTTTTATATAATTTTATATGGGATTATCATTTATGTAGTAATGGCAGAAAAATAATATCTGCCACAGAGATAAAAAAAGAAAATTGGACCTACTAAGTTTTTTTTATTAAAAAAAGAAAAAAGAAAAACATAAATATCAATGTGAGAGGAATTGCATATATCATTTCTGCGCAGAAATGATATTCCCATTTTATATATTGCCTTTACTTATTCATTGTATTTTGTAGGCAAAAACATATTATATAATATTTTATCATACATTTCGTGAACTATTAATTTTTTTTTTGATTTCATCAATCTCTATATATCTATATAAATAAAGAACCTTTACAACACTCCAAAAATGTTACGCGTCTAGGATTAATTGTAGATAATAATGGATTTACTTCATAAATGCGATGTGCGTGCCAATTTTGCATTTAGGGAGACTTTTGGGGCAAGAGTGCAAATTTTGAAATGTTCATTTACAGTCATAGTGGATGCACTCACCTCTCAAGTAGCATGCGAGGGGCTTATGGTTCTAAAAATATAGACTTGTCCTTATGGAATCCCAAGGTTCCTTAGCTCACATTTCCCCTAGTTATAGGGTTTTATAAGAATTATGTTGTAGAAAAAGTGATTGTGTAACGTTATAGAGATTCATTTTGCGTGCCAGGATTTTTTTTTTTGCTGCGGGCCCCATAAAATGTTATGAGTGTAGGAAAGTTTTTCTGATCATGTTAAATGATAGATGATAAACTCATAGTTATAAGAAAGAACTGAGTGGCGTTTGGTAGAGGAATTTTTTTTTTTATCTGAGAATCATGATTTCCAGAAATATGATGAGAAAATGAGTTTTCTGGGAATGTTACCAAAAAATTATTTGGTAGACTAATATATTCCATGAAATATTGGGTTAATTTTCTTGATATTATGTTTAGTTGTATTAAATTTTCCCTTGCCATAGTAATCCTAAAATACCACCTTCTGGATGGTATTCCTGGATGGTTTTTTCAAAAAAATTTACACACGGAATAAAAATTCCAGGAAAATCAGATTCCCGGAAAAATTTTAAAAATCTTGTACCAAATGATGCATTCCAATTTACCCAACCAAGGAATCCCAGGAAAACAATAAAAAAATCCTGCTACCATACGGCCCTGAGAGAAAAGAAGCTCATTCCCATAATCTACTCTCATATTAAACCTTCCGGCACATATGGAAGACACTTCATGATAAGAAATTGGTGTGCTTGCAGGTTGAGGAGGTTATTTGACTACATCAGTCGTATGTGCATGATGTTGTATGTTAGTAGTATAATAACTCAAATAATTAAATTAAATAATTAGGGGTTATTTAATGATTAAAAGAGAATAATTAGATAAAAATTTAATTATTAAAAACTAATTAAGCACTTTTCGAGATAAAAATGTAAATAGTAAAAAATTTGTGGTAAAAATACAAAGAGAAAAAATTATCCAAAACTTAAAAATAAATTAGTGGAACTCACTCAATTAGACTGGCAACAGGGTTTTCTGGGTTTACCATGGTTCTCTTCCCACTAAATGGGCTAAATAAAGATTAATATAATTTATAACGAGTTGATATTTGATTTGAATTTTTGAGTCATATTACTTGATTTGATTATTATGAGTTTTATGTTTTTGTATCTCGGATTAGGATTACTAGTTTTGCTGACTGTTTGTGTTTGTTTGGCTGCAATGATCCTACAGGGGAGCAGATTTTCAGTAAATCAGGTTGCAAGAAATCGGGCTAGCAGTGGGCAGTGAGGATAACGACTCAAGATTTCTAGTTAGTCATGATTATTATGTATAAAAATGTAGTCTTAGATTTTTATTTGAATGTAATAGAGTTAGCCTTGCACTTGTCCCTGTACAGGTGCGACGATAACATTTTCCCAAATTAGATTTAGATTAGCTTCCGCAATATTTCTATTATCATAATTGTATAAAACATGAATTTTGGCAATTTATTTATTATAAGAATACTTTATAAATTGTTAGAAATTTGGGGGTGTTACAGATCATCTTTGTAATCCTACTTTTATAGTGGAAGCTTTCTTAGACCTATAAGTCCTATAGTTTTTACTCCTCGCATTGAAGGTGTTTTTCACGTTAAAATTTGCTTTGTGTTTTAGGTGTTTATTGTACTTCTTTGTTTTTCCATCTTGCGACAGGTTTATTTCTCTTCTGCAATTAGAAGTTACTCTAAGCTAAGCTCCTTAACCCAACAAGTATAATAATTTCTTGTTCAATACAATTTGTTCAATCTTCAATGGTGTCCAAATAGGGAGGGTCACAATGAGAACCATTAGATATTTGAGAAAGAATTTTTTGTTGTAGGAAGATGAAGGTTTATCAATCAAACAACTATTGGTTGGGCCTGATCACTCTCAGTTGAAGGTAAAAGATTTTGATGAAGAGAAATGTCGTTGATAATTGGGACTGCCGAGATGATAAGCTTCTGGCAAGATGGTTGATCTAGAACACCTAATGTCTGAGCAGTTTGAGGAGATTGGGAGGGTGCCCAGGCTAAATGCTTATGTATTTATAGTGGGAGGTTGCCTTGCTTCATGTCGCCTTCAAAGGCAGTGTTAACTCCTATTGGTGGAGTGTGGTCGCCTTTCACAGCTATTCCTTGGGCAAGACGCCTATAGTTAGGTGAACCAAAGTAGAGTAGGAGACGTACAAGCTGGTGCTGTCATTTAGTCATTGAGTTCATGTTGAGGTCAAGTTGCTTAGGGCTGCTAATCTCACCGATCCTATTTATTTACATGCTAAGTCACTTGGCTGTTAACCAAGTTAGTGAAATGGACTGTCATACACGAGATGGACTTGTTTCCTTGAGGATTAAGTCATGGTTTCTGGGCCGTTGGGTGTCTATTGGATTAGGCCTGCATCTCGCATATATCAAGTCCAGATCAGAATTCCCCTAGTTTGCTGCTTAAGCCGAAAGTATGAGTAGCAGGATGTAATTCATACGAGATGTGTACTTTTTTATTTATGCGAGTTCATTTATTGCGAGATCATTCCATGTATCAGTTTTTTTGCACTTGAGTGGGTGTTGGTAGTTAGTCATTTCACCACTTAAGAGACGTTTGATCTGACATTAAATGCCTTGTCTATTATGTAGGGGTTGTTGGATTAATCCTCACTCTTGGTCGTGACAAGCATCCCACGTTCTTTTTTTCACCGTTTTACTTTAAGGTTATTTTACCATGTAGCCCTATGTAAATTTTTGACTTTTTATCTTCAAGGTTTTGGAGGGGACAATTTCTTAATTTCATCGCTGTGTAGTTTTCTCATTTTCATCTTCTTCTTGATCACTCAGACTCTCCCGTTCCTCCTTCATTGCTTGCTTATTTGCCGATTTTTTTCTCCCGACACGTCAGTTTATGACTATGTTGCTTGCTTGTTTCCTTTGTACATCAAGACATTTTCATCACTTTTTGATGATGTATTTTTCTTTCTTTCTTCAGTTGGCTATTTGTTTCCCTCTTTCTTCGTTTATAATTTCTGTCCTAAACCATCTTAAAGTCGCTCCCACCCAACTTAATCCAAGTGCATGAGACTTCACCCAAGTGTATGAGATGCTATGTCACACTTATAAGCTCAAACCTTGAATCAAGTCTTTATAATTGTTTGTACAATGTATATGGTTCAAGTAATAGTTGATTTTCGAATTAACTCCCGTATCGCTTCTATGATGTCTTCTCAAATGAAATTTGTGATTGGAAAAAGAAGTATTTCAAGATCTATCCAGATGAGGCTGCTAATAGAAATTTGTTTCATCCTTTCTTTCTTAATGATGGTCAATTTCTTGTTTTTCCTTCGTATTGGTCACGTAATACTCACGAGGGTCACAAAATCAATTTTGTTTTTGGGGATTTGACCCCAATAGAGAGAAAGACCGTAAACGGTCTAGTTAAGATTGTTTTATATGCTACTAAGAGTGGTATTCTGAGTGCTTTCACAATTTTATCCAAGTACACTGAAGAAGATATTAAAGTTTTTATTGGTAGGAATATGATTTTGTTTGATCTCGCACATCCTTTAATCTCACATTTTTCTTGCATCTGATATGTTTTCTTTCTTGTTTACTAATAGTCGAATGGAGGAGAGATAGAGACTTATGGAGATGATCCGTGTTTAGCAGGCCCTAGCTGGGGGAGTCATTAATCAAGGCTTTATATCTCCAAAAGCATCACGTCAAGCCAAAACCACCACACCAGTGAGACTTTGGGGCGAGATCAATCCCTATCTCGCCCAGTCACAAAGTCTGAATATACTATATTAGAACCTTCTCTTCGCGGGAAAAAAAGAAAGAAATTTATTAGTAAGAAGAAAATTGCCTATATTTCCTCTACATCAATCCCTCTCTCCCACTGTAACGCCTGGCCGTTTCAAGAATCAATGACTATCCCCACATACTAACACGAGACTTTTCAGTGTGCTTTCTCCTCACTCGCACACTTCCTAGGAAAACTTCCCAAGAGGTCACCCATCCCAGAATTGCTCCAAGTCAAGCACACTTCACTATGGAGTTCTTCTTTTCCGGGCTACCGAAAAGAAGATGCATCTTGTTAGTATAGGTAGTACCAATTAATTCTTATAAGCTATCCCAAACTGTGCAGTCTCACACCTGCTCAGTCTTTGGAATCCCTCTCTTTCGGGTGTCGATTCGATGCATTCATGCATGTAACCCCACACTGGAAGCCTGTCAGGAGCTGCTCCTTGTCCGTGCCTCTTTGCACCGGCGATCACTCCCCGCCCTCGTCAGTGCTCGGGATGTTACACCCACCGACATTGCAAAATGGGGAGAAGGTTGGGGAGAGTCTGATTTGATTCAAAAAGGGAAAAAATATGGGTCCCTTGGTGGAAAGTCTTACTGCGGAAGAATGAGAGGAGGAAGCTGAAAAGATGGACGTGGCAAAATGGGGGGGGTCACCCTACCCTGCCATAAACCCTCCAAAAAATGAGCAAAGACTTGCTGAGGAGATCAAAGATTTTCTAATTTGTGGCAACAAGTTGTTGTATTGACAATGAGTTATTTTATTAAGGTGAGATTGGAGACACAGATGAGTTTGGCCTCCTTTGAGATGGTTGTCCTCTCTGGTTTTTGTTCTTTGACATGTTCTATGATTTTGTCATCTTGCTCCTGGTATCAACTATGTTTTTGATTTATATAGAGAGAGAGTCAAAGCTTATAGTCCTCACAGACGGTAACAATGATCAGTCTAATAATTATTGGCTAAACCTAATCACACACAGTTAAACGTAGAGGACGTTGATAAAGAGAAAAGTTGTTGATGATTGGGCTTACCGAGATTGTTGATCTAGAACACTTGATGTCTAGCAATTTGAGGAGACTAAGGACTACCTGGGTTGAATGCTTTTGTATTTATAGTGGGAGGTTGCTTTGCTTCATGTCGCCTTTCAATGGCGATGCTAACTCCTATTGGTGGAGTGGGGTGACTTTTCACAAGATATTCTTTGGGCGAGATGCCTATAGTTACACTAACCCTAGTATAGTAGGTGACAAGTTGGTGTTGTTGTTTAGTCAGTGGGTTCATGTTGAGGTCAAGTTGCTCTCAGCTGCTGATATCACTAGTCCCGTTTCCTTGCATGTTCACTTGGCTGTTAACCAAGTTGACAATATGCCCACGGTTCATACTCGAGATGGACTTGTTTCCTTCAGAATTAAATCATGGTTTTTGGGCCTCCATATCGTATATATTAGATCCACATCAAAGGTGTTTGAGTTGTGGGTTGCTCTATTGAGTTTGAAGCCAGAAAGCTATAAAGCATTTTTGATGTGATGTTGGGGAAAAGGTGAAAGAAAGTGATAGTAGGTTTAAGTTAATGATGGTGGTCTGATTGAGTTGTGTAGAGAGAATGATAAAGAAGAAGAGAGAGAAGCATAGAGTAATAACAGATGCATTTGCAGAGTGAGAGTGTCACAACGTAAGGCCACTAGAACACAAAGATGCAAGATAAGTGTGTGAAGTTTCAAGTATCACATTGACCAAAACAATATAAACTACAATATTTATGAAATCCCCTAAGAAAAGCTCTATAAACAAACCAATGATGCGGGGACGCATTTGTCAAAGCAACTTAGATGCACGTGACATATGACACCTGACAAGTGACAGGCGTACACAAAAATCCACTTGAACATGCACTACTGAAATGTGCATCTTGCATAGCATGACATATGACAAGCGCACGCTAATTTTTTTAGAAGTCGCATATAGGGAGCTACACGACTTGAACACGTAATACCAGGATGTGTGTCTTTACACATTAAATTGATAAATTATTTATCAAAAGAATTAAACCAATAAATAGTTTCTAATTTTGCTTTATAGGCAATGAATAGTTTCTAATTTTGCTTTATAGGGGTCAAAAATCCTTTTCTTTATACAAAAAATATTTTTATTTTATTGATTTTAAATAATCGATGTATAAGTCATTAGGATTGATTTAGTGGTGAGGGGTTTGAGTAGTTTGCATGAGATCATAGGTTTGAACCTTAGTGTCATTATTGTATAAAAAAATAAAAATAAAAATAAAAAATCAAAGTATCATTTTCCAAATTATGCCAAATAATAAACGAACATTATTTATTAGCCTAATAAATTAAAATATTTCTTTTATCGCCATATTCACCAATTTTGCGGAGAACATTACACCAAATATTATATGAGGAGGGATATTCTTACTACCAAAATTTTCTACTACCAACTTACTACCTATCTAATCACCATTGGATTAACATTTTCTCTTTTTTCAAAAACTTTTTAACATTCTCTCTCTTTAATTCAATGGTGATTAGATAGGTAGTAAGTTGGTAGTAGAAAATTTTGGTAGTAAAAATATCCCTCCTCATATTATATTACAGTAAAGCAATGGAGGTTAAAATTCTATGCAGTAAAAATTTCTGATGATGAACAAACATGCATAGTGTGAATTATTATCTTTTATCTTTCACTTTATAGGAGCCATTGAGCAAGATGAGTAAGACAAAAACAAACCTCATGAAGTACTTCAAATACGGTTGATCAAGTTGTCATTAATCCTTACTCCTTACGCAGACCACAACCGAGGCTACAAAATTAACCAGAAGCTCTCATGAATGCAAAAGAAGAAAGCTTCATGGAAAGTAAGGAACAATTGAAATGGAAACGCTATGTAATTAATCCTTTCTAAAGGCTTCAGCAGCCATAAAGGACTGTTTGTCGTATAGTGAAGCAAGTTACCATTATTAAACAAAAGTCTGATCTATCCTGTATCCTCTATATATTGTTCATTTAATTATTATTCACATGAGCTTGTATTTTTTTTTTATCTCTTTATATTTTTATAAGAGTAAATACCTTTTTGATATTTACTCTTTTTATAACGATTTGAAAATAAGCTTGAACTAATAGAAGCATCATACCGTAAAGCCTCCTGAGACATTTGACTTTACCCAAATTTAAAAGCCAGCCCACCTGCAAATAATCTGATAGAGAACTCTGTCTATTAAGAGTGTTTAAAATCCTACCAATTTAGTTAAAACTTAATTATTTTAAAAAAATCCAATAAATTTAAAAACTACAAAAAATAAAAAATAATAATAATAATTAGGTTAGATGAAATCTAAATATAAAAATTAGAGTGAGGTTATACAACCACTTTTCTTGTCATTGGATCAAAATCAATTCAATGGCTCTCATCATTTGATGTTATTTCATAGGGAAAAAGAATTTTAAAATTACTTTAGATAATCTTATCTGCAGGACGCGATTTTAACTATGTCTTACCAGTAAGACAGTTATAATAATAAAATTATTTTTTTCTTTTCGCCACATCAGCCGACAATGTCTGAGGAGAGAAAAAAATAGTTTTGTTATTATAATTATGTCTTACTAGTAAGACATAGTTAAAATCGCGCGCTGCAGATAATTTATCTAAAGTAAACATAGAAAAAATTAATCATATTTCATAACCGTTGATTTGATTTTGATCTAATAATAAAAAAAAGGACGTAAAAGATTGTAAAACAAAATAGATCGTAAATATAACATCTCTCTAAAATATCCAAACCAAATCAAAATTTTACACCTACATTTTTAAAATAATATTTTATCAAAGATATTTTCACATCATTTTCATATAAATATGTTATACTAGCAACTTTTTTTTTCTCTTACAAGCATTTTATTATGATTAGATCAAAATCAAATTAATGGCTGTTACTTTATGTCATTTTTGTAGAGTTAAGATTAACACCAAATATCATATTAAAATACAGGAATGGAGCTTAAAATTCTAAGCAGCAAACATTTAATTTCTGATGATAGACGAACATGCAGTGTTAATAATTATATTTCTTTTAGAGGAGAGCAAGATGAGTAAGACAAACAAACCTCAACCACAAGCTTTGACGAATGAAAAAAGAAAACTTCAAGGAAGCAGTGGAACAGAAAAGGCCATAGAATCCTTCCTATATGCTACAATCACTTCAAAGCATTGAGGTCTCTTTGAAAATGAAGTTGCAGAAATCAGAGTTTGCACATAGAGACTTGTAACAGAAAGCCAGTTATAAGAGGAATCCGAGTTTTATAAGCTTTTGCTTTTAAGTGATACCCAAATATAGGCATTTATCTATTTCATGTTCGCCTACTACAACCTGGCAATGGCGGTCAAATGCAATGAAGTCAGAAGGACTGTTTGGCGTTTAGTGCAACAAGTTGCCATCATTGATATTAGCCCAATTTTTCACGCCAGCCCACCTGCAAATAACCTCGTAATTATATGTGTCTATATTATTAGATTAATAAATAATTAGGAAAATATTAACCTCTCACCTAATAGGAAACAATAAGTCTCTCCTAAACACTCAAAAAGATGTCGGACTCACTTCAATTTTTTTCTTCTCTCTCAATGAGACCCACAAAAGTTTGTGAGTGTAACATGAGATATTTTATCTCAAGTTGCATAAGAAAATATAATCCCAATTGATTAATGGAAAAAATGTGTCATTTTAAAATAGGTAAAGTTATGTTATTTTAAGTGAGAGAAACATAGATCATGAGGGGGAGAGAATGGACAAAAAAAGATAAAGGTATGAGTCCCACCTTTTTTGTAGAACCACTTCAACCCAAAACCTTAAGGTTTTAGGTGAGAGTCTTTTTAATGATTTATATTATTCTCTAACAGTGAGAGTGAAATGACACAAATTATGTCATTTAGAAGGATAAACAATTTTTCCTTAATTAATTTAAAATTTAAATTTGTATTTTAGTGCATTTTGATGGAGTTGTTGTAGAATTGAATGCACAAATCCTAGGACGAGCAATCGGGAAATAATCATCATTTACTTTATGGGATGTTTGGTAGAGGAAATTTTTTTTTAATCAGGTAAATATAATTATTAGGGAAATGGTGAGAAAATAAATTTGCTGATAAAGTTGAAAAATGGTTATTTGGTTGGGTGAAATATTACCGAGAAAATTAATTAAGTTTTCAAAGTAAATTTCTTCTTTCCCGAGTAAACAGGTATTACCACCCACAATGTGGTCATCTAACACACTGTCTTGGTTGCATTTTTTCACACAAATTACGTTGCCTGAGTAATCAATTTTGCTAGTATATATATATATATATATTTGGAAATATTTCAATCGGTTCATTGTTTTGCAACTACTCCGATTCAGGGCGGATTCAGAATTAAGGCTTTTTTTTTATAACATAGGATTAAGGCTTTAAACTCCTCCCAAAGATGGTACTGAAGAGATTTGAACACATACTTTCATCTCCACCTACTTAGCTCCCATACGCCGACTGAGCTACCATGGCGTGGTTAGTATATTTTTTTTGAGTCTTCTGGTTGTCATCTTCAAATCCCTATCTAAATTGTCTATGTATTTAGGACAAAGTCTCCTACCAAACATCCCCTATTGTAATATCAAATATTGGCATTTATCTATTTCACCTTCACATGCTATGGCCTATAAATAGCGATCAAGTCTTCTATAATCATCTCGTTATGTTAAATAAATCAACTTGCTTCGGAAGTCAAAAGGACCCCTAGATACAGATGCACACTCCAAAATGGGAAATATTCATCTTCATTGGAGCTTTTTGGGGGTAGTCGTGACCCGTTTGGCGTATAGTGAAACTAGCTAGTTGCCATTATTAAACTTACTGATCTATCTTGCATCATGTATTGGTTATTTAATTTTTCTTCACGTGATTAGCTCAATCAAATTCCGAGGTCGTCTTAGAAAACTTTAAGGGGGAGTTTGTTTGAGGAGAATTTTTTTGAATATTAACGGAAATGTAATTGATAGGGAAATTGTTGGAAAGTGGGTTTGGTAGGAAAATGTAAAAAAAAAATTGTTTGGTTAGATGAAATATTACCGGGCAAATTAATTAAGATTTATAAAGTCCATATTTGGTTGATGATTATTGATGGGTAAATGGTATAAAATTACAACAGTAATCCCATAAAAAAAAGTGAAACCTTGGCATTTTAGATGAGGATATTTAAGTCTACTAGTGGGTTACACTTTTACCATTTAATTAGCTAAATGTAAAATACCACCCTCAAATTGTCTTTCTAAATAGTAAGTTTGCCTTGCTTCCTATGAACAAATAAGGAATCCTATGCAAATACAACACCTAGGAAATTCTTGTAAAACCATCTACCAAACATTGCTTTCTTACTTTGCCAATTTGATTTGCATGGGTAAATTTTAAGAAATCTTCAACCAAACACCACCTTAATAGATGAGCTTCTGTTCTTAGGTATTTTTTTTTTCATAATTATGAGATGAGTTGGAGATTTGGAAATAGGGGAAAGTTATAGTTACTACCTCTTTTTCTTATTACTAAATTTTAACCGTTGATTTCCGTCAATATAACGGTTAAGATTTATTGGATCATATTTATTAATTAATTATTGATTTCCAATAAATCTTAACCGTTAGATCGACGGAAATCAACGATTAAAATTTAATAGTAAGAAGTAGTAAGAAAAAAGAGGTAGTAAGTATAACTCACCCCTTAAAAATAACGCTTGAACTAAATTATGAAGTGAAAAGTCATTAGGGCTCATCTATTCAAAAAAAAAAAATCATGAAGAGAAACATCTTACAAGGTGCTCGAAGAAGCACTAGCACTAGGACATAACTTGCCACAAGAAACACTTTCCTTCTTTTTCAACTTCGAATGTACAAAACTAAAAATAATAAACATAAAGAAAATGTTACCATTTTATTTATGTTATTTTATTATTTTTGAATTATTGGACTATTTAAGTAGTAAGTAGTTATTTTTTTTTTGTTATTAGTGGAGTCTATTTGATGTTAGTGGGTAGTTATTTTTATGGTTGACTCGTATTATCTATTTAAACCTTGAAATACTGGAATTAAAATTATCATATTAGATAAGAAAAGTTATCCCAAGAGGCACTCTGTGCAAGAGGTCATACTTGTAAAGTCATTTGAGGCTAACGTGCTCAATAAAGTCAAATTTTCATTTTTATTTATTGTGTTCATAACAGTTGGTATCAAAGCTCAGGTATGGATAAACGCGTTCAGACATTGAAAGACACGGTCCAATCTTTGTCGGAGCAATTCAAGGAAATGTTCACCCAATTCTCCAACCGGTTGGACGTCTTGGTGGCTAACAGGCCCAACGCCCTCTCATCTGCTATTGGGCTGGCAAAATTATATGAGGCTCACAATCATAAGATCATTTGTCAAAATTATATGAGGCTCGCAATCAGAAGATCATTTGTTCGGCTTAGAATGTGCGATGGACAATAACAGTCAGCAACACCAAGGGTTCATCTTTATCCACTCCCACCAGTAGTGTTGGATCTTCCGGCAGTGGTGCCTCCTCCATCGGTTCGACTCTCGTTTGTTGTTTGACCTTCGAAGAGATATCTGAGCGGCGACAGAAGGAGTTGTGTTTTCTCTGTAATGTCGCATTCACTCTACGCCATCGCTGCAAACAATTGATCACCATCCAAGCAGTGAGAAAAGAGAGCGATGACAAGGCGGTGATGGACGAAAGTGAAGGAGAAGCTGATATTGAAGATGATTCAATTACTTGATATTGAATTTACTCTCAAAGATGAGTAATTTTAGGGGTAGAGAATGTTACTATTTTATTTATGTTATTTTATTATTTTCAGAATTATTGATTTTATTTATTGTCTTCTTAACATAAAGAATTAGAAAATAAGTTTGACGTTGATTTATCATTATGTTCCTATTTTAAAAAAATTTACCACTTTGTCTTCCTTCTGAGACTATATCAATCCGTCCTTTCTGATCAGTTGAACAATCTGCTTTGATAACAATCAGTGCTCCTTGTTCTTGAATATATTGCTTTGCAGCAGATGGTTCTGTAAAAGTTTTGTACTGCACTAACAAAATCCAGGAGTAAACACAAAGAAAGAGATTTCTGGAACAAAAAATGACATAAATAAGATCACTCTAATAGAATAAGGATTGATCATTGATCTGGTTGGTGAGATTCAGAACAAAAAGACAGTCCTTGGCAGTTGGAATATCATACTTGTCACACATATGCTTCATGAAATTCTTAAAACCCTCCAAAACAACAGCCTCTGCAGATGGGCCAAAAGTTGCGATTCTCGCCTTAATTAAATAATTTGCAAGACCTGAAACAAGTGGAGCCTCAAGTCAACAACAACTATAGTCCCACCAATAACCATCAAGGTCTGAAATGCAAGTAGCACTTCCTGAGCTGGAAATTCTTGCGTTGCCTGGGGCACAAAATACAACATCATAGGATGGTGACCGTTGCAAGGCATAGCCAAGTGCGTGTCACGTCCCCCTCCACCAATAACCAGAACAACCACCCTTTATTCTCAGGCATAAGAAAGAAAAAAGTAAATGAAATAAAGTGAGTCTATAATTCATATATAAGACATTTGATCTTCTTGACTCTGAAATCATAACAAAAACATAAGACAGTGAAACTATCAGCAAGATGCATCCTCCTTTACCCATAAAATATGTTGTGTATACAATGAATACCATTGAAATCCAGAAGACAATGAAAGAGAATGACAAAAGTCATGGAACAGAAACCTTTTTAACTCAATGATCCATTCAATAGGAACAGAAGTTCCTATTGTAAGCGGCTTATCAATTACCTCAAATTTAAAACTTTGTTCCATTCATAGACTAAGTGTTTCCACTGGTTAATTGGGATTACAGATTGGGTAAAAATAAACCCCAATGACCTATACTCAATTGTTTAATTAGAACTTCAATCATTATTGACCAAGAAAGGGCCAAATTCAAGTGATCACTTTGAAATTTACTCCTTACTACTGTATCTCCTTAATGATTTTCAGAACCACAATGATGGCTTTAAATTCTGAGCAGGGCATTTGAAAACACTATGGAATGAGCGCGAGCCCATATCACGACCGAAATTACTATCAGTAAAGCTCAAATTCAAGGTCTCAAACACTTGTCTAAACCCCTCCATGCTTAGGGCATCCATGAAGATTCAAAGAAGCTCCAACATTGAAGGTGGCGCAAGACATTATACTCGGCTAATTTAACAACAAAACCTACTCGGTTAATTTCTCAAACAGCTTGTGTATTTAGAACACTAATTACCCACAATTTGTGAAGTTCATAACATGGTTATTCCTAATTACAGATACTATATGAACATCATAAAGAATCTAACTTGGCGCTGAGCTCAATCTATTTCTCGAATCTTGCCGCTGCCGTTGTCTGCCAGGTAGTAGGTGGAGGAGATACAATTAGCATCGAAGAAGTTGAGGATATTGAGAACCTCATTGGAGCGCTGGAGATAGAGGAGATGAATGTCGAGCTTATGTAGTTTTTCGTACAAACATCTCACTTTTGTTATGGCATAAGGGGAGTTTGATGTTTTTTTATCCTCACGACGATAATATCCGAAAATAATAAAAAATTTAGAAATATTCAATTTCCGATAATACTTAGAAATACCTTGGAACGCCCCTTCAGGTTGAATCCTCACATAGCCTGTTGCTTGCGAATATGAAGTACCGATGGTTCAAAAATCCTGATGTTAGGGATATTCATTAATCGATCTAAACCGATTCAAACCGCATTAACCGAACCGAAAATTGAATAACCCGAACACGAAAAAATCGAAAAATGAACAAAATTCACAAATTTTAATTGGATTGGATCGGTTTTCGGATTGATTGATGAAAATCGATTCAATACAAATCAATCCAATATATTAATTCCTCTCTATCTACTTGAAACTTTCCCCGATCATAGCCAAAAAATTTCTAAACACAAGATCCATTAACTCATCAACTAAACCCAATAAAAAAATCTAATCACATCTCATTAACAAAAATTTATTTGTGTAGAGCTTCATATCCCATTGAAAAACAAATTATATTATTATTTACTGATGCTTTTGTATTAATTTTTTTTTTACAAAGTCAATATATACAAAATATGTTATTTGCACAATAATCATGAAACAAATTTTAGGATTTTCAAAAAACCGAAATCCGATCCAATCCAATCCAAACCAAAAAAATTGGATCGGATCGGATTGGATTTGAAAAAAAATCAAAACCGAATGGATGATTATATGATCAAACCGAAGGGATTGAATCAGATGATTTTTGCTTCCAAAATCGATCCAATCTAGACCGCGAACACCCCTACCTGACGTGCCATGTCCAACACTCCCCGACACTCCGACACTCGTTATAGAAATTCAAAAAAAGGTTCAAAGGTTGCGCTACGTTGAGTTTTTGGTTCCAACTATTTGATTCGTTGGATTACGATTACCATTTTATTGAGTTTAATATAAATATTTGAGATATATTATATTTCTTTGCAAAATTGATGAATATTATATCATTTTTTGTTAAATTATTGAATATTAAATATAATATACCCTACATAAATTAAAAATATTATTTAATATCAAAACGTGTCCTAACGTGTCGAAATCTAACATTTTTTAGAATTAACATATCGGAGTGTCGTGTCGTATCGTGTCACGTGTCCCGTATCGATGTCAGTGCTACATAAGCTTGTGATATATTATCTCTTTCTAAAAACAATAAAATTAGCAAATAGGATAAGTATATCTTATCCCATTAGTTCATCAAACACCGGACAAATATAGAATATGATAATTTATCTTATCCTACTTTCTTTATCAGATACATCAAACGAGTCCTCAAACACAATAGCAAATGTGAGATTGTTAGCATACATAAAGTTGATAAGTCACTCTCACATTTCATCAAAAGTGTATTTCTTGTCAAGAGATTGAAACATAACTTATTAAGCATTTCACAATTTTGTGACAAGGGAACAAAGTACAGTTTACTTCTCAAAAATGTTTGAGAAGGAAACTAGACAACAATGAAGTAATCTTATAATGTAAGATCTCGGTCTAATAAATCCAACTAGGTTTCGTAACTTTTTTCCCAACGATTGTACAATGAATCCTTTTTTTTTAGTAGACTCCAGGGTATCCTCCCCTTCGGGGGTGAGACTAATCCCAACCGTGAATTGTCGGTCCTTTGTGAAGGTAACATTATCCGATCCATTTTTTCCATACCCAAAACTCGAATTCGAGACCACTGGTTAAGGAAAACTCAGACACCTTCCATCTGAGGCAATGGGTTTGGGTGACAATGAATCCTATTTGTGCATGTATAATTGTGATATTTGTTTATATTTAAGATTATGCTAATCACACTAAAAAAATACATGATGTAAAAAGCATAACCATCAATGCTATTGAAGTTAAAAATGACCAATATTGCTTATTGTCTATATAGTAACTAAACCTTGTTTCATCTTTCGGCCTTAGTATTGAACTATAGAGAACAAGCATATATCTCTTGAAAATAGCATTATGTTGATTGTTGATGATTTAATGAATGATAACTTATTAATTAATGATATGCTTTTTTTAGTAAGTTATACAAATTGTGAGAATGTAAGGAGTGGGACCTACATGTGAGGATTCAACAATCTAGAACTTGTGTACTTGATCCTGAAACTCAATTGTCGGGAAATTCCATATTTAAATTGAAGAGGAGATATAGTAAATAAAAAAATAAAGAAAAATGAAAGGTTGATATAAAAGTGTTGTGGAGCTCAGAAGAAGAAAAATAAAATTGAAAAAAAGGGGATGTCCAAAAAAAATGAAAATTAAAAAGAAATGTTGAAGTTAGGTAAAAAAATTTAGCAAAAGAGATAAGTGATTAAAAAAACACACGTAGGAGATAAGTAAGTCTAGAGTACGCGACAAAAGAGTATTTGAAACTTTTACTTGGCGTTTGGTACAGGAGTACTTTTTTTAACCAGGTAAATACAATTAACGGGGAAACGGTTGGAAAGTATAATTAGTGAGAAAATTTTAAAAAAATTGTTTGGTAAAACGAAATATTACCAGAAAAGTTGATTTAAGTTTACTAAGTCTACGTTTGGTTGAAAATAAAATATTGATGGGAAACGTATTGAAAATTCAAAAACACCCCTCATAAATTTCGAATCTGATTTGTCATCCATTTTGTGATGGTGCTATTTTTCATAGTTGGGGTGAGGATTGATGCGTTAATGGTAAAATGAATTTTTCTAAATTTTTAATTTTCGGATATTATCGTAAATTGAATGTTTTTATCATATTTTTTGAAAATTGAGATTACAGGATAAAAAAAATTCTCCTTTACCAAACGCCCGTTGTGTATGGGAGATTTTTTTTTTTACCGAGAAAAAAAGATGGTTGGGGATTTGGTAGGAGTTTTTTTAGCCTGGGTAAGTTACGAAATGATTGGCCAAAATTTTGCTGAGAAAGTTGGGTTCATTTTACTGATGCTATGTTTGCTTAATGATAAAATATTGATGGGAATGTGAATCAAAAATACCAAAATACCCTTTAATTTTTTGAATATGAAAAGTGATTCATATTCAAACGTTTATATTTCTAGGGATCTGTCTATGTGGAGCAAACCAAGATATAGTGAGAACCCACTGTTTGACGGACCTACCACCCACCTACCAGCCGCACCACTGAGTTTGTCGCAAACGAAGACTAGGAACATGAAAGTGACAATGTCGTGCTTATGTGGTAAATTTATTGAACACATGCGATCATAAATCAGAAGGGTGTTTTTGACTCAACATATTATATTCACAATCCAAGACATAGGCAAAAAAAAAAAAAATACCAAATGATCAGTAGAATAATTATTTGCCTTTCTGTAGTTGAAAAGGGAAGTACCGGGGAAAACTATTTGCTGGAATTTTTTTCACAATACCCATACTAAATATGGTAATTAATTATTCCCCACCTGATTTCCTATCATTCCATATCAAATACCCATACCAAACACCTCCTAAGGAAAATACATTTTCAACTCAATATGGGAATTGATGTGAAACTAAACAAACTAACAAGGTATGTGACCATTGTAAATAGAAGGGTTTTGTTGAATATCCACCAAAATTGTTGCCTAAGGTAGTGTTTGGTTGGGGAGAAACTTTTTAAGGTGGGTAGTTGTCTTTACTAGGAAAGACGTTGGAAAGTTAGTTTTGTAGGAAAATGTAAAAAGAGTTGTTTGGTAGCGCAAAATATTACTAGAAAAATTGGATTAAATATCCTGATGTGTGTTTGGTTGAAAATAAAATTGTGATGGGAAAAATAATGCAAAAGACGAAATTAACCTTTTTATAAAATTGTGCATTTTCTAACATGTAAAGTTCTTTTTCTAACTATTTTGACTCTCTGCGGCCTCGGTAAGCTGAAGTGCATGATTGTTTGCTTCAATTTCTTCTTGCTGTTGAGCTTGTACCCTGAACTGGTCCATGACATTTTGTGTCCTTTCTACTTCTACCATGAGAACCCCATACCTCTTTTGTAAAGTTTTCTCTTGGTGGTGAAGGTTCGAATGGCTTGGTGAGATGAACTGGGATCTTGACCGGTGAAAGATGGAGGAAGGACGGGGGTTGGTTTCCCAACAGCGGGGCTGAAGTGGTTACCGGCTGTGTGGGTCCGATCTGGTTTAGATGATGATTATGGTGGGGTGCTGTGACGGTGGAATGTGGCTTCGGTCTTGATGGAGCGGTGGCTGAAGTGTGGTGGTTAAGCGGTGGTTTATGGCTGCTGGAATTGGTGAGGAATGATGTCCAGTGATGGGTTATGGGTCGATGGGTTGTTGGAAGGGAAGGTGGTGGTGGTGTGGAGGAGCGGCGGTGAAGATGGACGGTGGTAGGGTAAATTTGTTTCTGTACTTCAACCCACATATTGTTTATCCCGTGTGATGCTGCCAATTGCTCCTGCTTCTGTAAAGCTTGGAAACACTCTGACTCTGTTGCAGCTATGTCCATCTGCTTGACCAAAAACTAAAAAACAGAGGATGAGTCCAACGACGGCTTAAGAAGGAGGGGTATATTTGTCATGCCATTCTCCACCTTTTTCACTTATCCGATTTTCCAAACCAATACCACCTATTGAAACGGCTTCTTCAGCAGTGTCGAAATCCAATTTTTACACTTCATCTTGCATTGCAGGGCAAACCTGTTTGATGGGCATATTTTCCACAAAGCTTCAACCAAACATGGTTTACTCATATTCCCACATGCACTTAGCCAGCAAAATTTTAACTTCTTCCCAACCAAACACTACCTAAGGAAAATGTTTCAATGCCTCATTGTGAAGAATAAAAACTGGCATGATGAACATAAGAAGATCTTAGATCATATAATGTCATTTTTTCTGTAGCAACCATTATTTGTATAATTATGATAGTTAAAAGGATTTTGATTTTCGTAAGTACATAATGCTAGCATAGGATATTGACTTCGGAGAAGTTGTAAGCGTAAGGTATAAGAGTTCAAAAATATATATACATTAGTTTTTTTGGGGGCTACATTATCTATTTTATTTTATTGCAAGAAAAATTAACTTCTAAGCCAATTTTATTCTTAATTGTTTGTTATAAAAACCGGAACGATCCGAAAATCGGTGAATCAGTCATGTAACAATCCGATTTTCATATTGGACTGGTGTGATCCGATACAACCCTGACGATTTTTGTAAAAATCAGAGATTCGGTCGGTTCACATAATAAAAATTAATTTATTCTCATTAATTAATGTCTTTCTTTTTTTTTCACTCTCACACACACAAATGGTTTGTTTTCTTTTGAAATATTTGAGTGATATATAGCTTATTATTATTTTTATTTTTTTGGTAAACTCTGTAACTTATTAAATTACGTAGATTATGTACCTACAATACTAATATTATATTGGTTATGCAATATGCAAAGAATTTTAATTTGATTTATAGTTAGAAATGTAATCTACTAAACCTGAAACATCAATATCACAAGTATTGTATATTTGATTGATCCTTTGTTGGACAATGATGTGTAATTTATTTTTTTATATTAAAATATTTGAAATTAGTATCATTTTTTATAGGTATTTAAATATATTTATAGTTAAATTATAGATTTACATATACTCATCGGGTTATGTAGTTGAATCAATGACCCAATATCTCGACCAGATCAATAACCTGATCGGGTTTAATATCATTGGTTTTAGTTACCCAAGTCAAGCCATCATATGATTAATTATGGATTGACAATTTTTTTTATATAATATATTATTTAAAATTGACAGATAACATAGTATATACTTGTAAAATATAGAACATATATATATATATATATATATATATATATATATATATATATATATATATATGAGGTAGGGTCCTTTGACACCGGTGTCAAATTTGAAATTTGACACCTCATCTGAGGTTCATTGAATCAAAAAAGATTAACGGCTCTGATTTGTAAGCATGTAACACCATTGATCTTTTTTGATCTAACGGCTCGCAAATGAGGTGTCAAAGGATCCTACCTATATATATATATATATATACACGAAAAAATATCTATCATTTTAAAGGATATAACCATATGTCATTTTAGATCTTAATCGTTGATTTTCGTCCATCAACAATTATAATTTATTGGGTCAAACTTAATGAGCCAAATTTATTATTAATTAATTAATAATTTTGATCCAATAAATTATAACCGTTCATAGACGAAAATCAACGGTTAGAATATAAAATGATATAAGGTTGTTCTGTCTATAAGACAGAGATGTCCAGCCCGATAGACTGGTGTGTTACTCTTGGATCTAGTGCCCTCTCTAAGGTATCTATGGAGAAGATACCCTTGAGTTGAGCGGATCACTGTGCACAGAATATTATAACGGCGCTAGCCAAAGGGGTGTGTGCACAGTGACAGCATAGTAGTAAGAGAGAAAGTGTGTTTACCTTTAGGGTTTACCTGGTATTTATAGGGGTTACCTGTGGGTAGTGCAGATGAGCCTTAGGTGTTTCTGACTCAGATCTCGGCCTATCTGCTGAGCTGTCACCGTGTTGTCGGATAAGTATCCTCGATGGATATCTGTCTTGAGTCAATGCTGACTCAGATATTGGGTTGTCCTTTGTTGGGTGATGTGCCTCTGGCAGGTGTGATTTTTCTGTGATAAAATTGACAAGAATTGAGTCATAAGAGAGCAAATTAAATATATATTGGCTAATTATATTGATTCTTTGAATGTCAATAATATTCACATTTTAATTGTATTTTTACAGGGAAATTATAGCACACTATGAGTTCCAAGCATGACGCGGATTGCAGCGAGCACATCAAAGTGGCGCTAGGTAGCAACAAAGTGGCGCTCCTCAGCGCAACAAGACAGAACCTTGGCGCAACCTAGCGCCCATTTACGAAAGAAAGCGGCGCTTCTCAGCGCAATAAGACAGAACTTTGGCGCAACCTGGCGCCCACTAATGAAGAAAGTGGCGCTGCTCAGCGCAATAACACAGAAGGTTGGCGCAAGGGAGCGCCAATTTACAAAGGAAATGGCGCAAGCTAGCGCCGCAAGACAGTGAACTGGCGCTAGCTAGCGCCTAAAAGTCAAGGAGTTGGCGCTAGTTAGCGCCAATGAATAGTAACAAAGTGGCGCTAACTAGCGCCATATATATTAAAGAAGTGGCGCCACTCAGCGCCAATTTGGAGTGGCGCAAACGTGCGCCAATTCGGTGCCGACCGGCGCCGGTCTGCGGGACGGATCTCCGTGTTTTCTGAGGGGCACTTTTGGAAAGGAAATAAAATATTATAAAAGCACCTCTTATGCAACTAGGTCAGCAGACTTGGCAGATCTGAAAAAAGAAAAAAACACAGATACAAGGTTCAAGGACAGATCTGGAGATTGGAGGAGAAGAGCACTGGAGTTGTTCTTCGTTCTTCGTCTTCATCTAGTATTTCTTTATCTTTTATTTTTAGTTTATGTTAAATTTTAGATCAGCGATCATGATGTTGATCGGCTAGATCATTTTTATTGTAGTCAGGGTCATGATCCATATGTGAACCCTTGACATGAAGGATTGATTTGTGGTTTTTAATTTATATAATTAGTGTTATAGCTTTGAGTAATTGAGTGCTCATGATACCCTTAAACACTGAGTGTTGAGTGAACATTATTTATCTGTGTAAGGGGTAATCAATGTAGACTTATATATTTAAGAAGCTGATGGCATTATTGGAAGTTCATGATAATGAGTCGGGCATACATGGCATATTGAGTCTGAGAGTGACTATGATTGTTATGTTAGATTAAGTGAATATTTCCTGGATTAAGTCTTTTACATTGCTGGGGACAGCAACGTTTAAATCTGGGAATGGTTTGATGTGCCTCTGGCAGGTGTGATTTTTCTGTGATAAAATTGACAAGAATTGAGTCATAAGAGAGCAAATTAAATATATATTGGCTAATTATATTGATTCTTTGAATGTCAATAATATTCACATTTTAATTTTATTTTTACAGGGAAATTATAGCACACTATGAGTTCCAAGCATGACGCGGATTGTAGCGAGCACATCAAAGTGGCGCTAGGTAGCAACAAAGTGGCGCTCCTCAGCGCAACAAGACAGAACCTTGGCGCAACCTAGCGCCCATTTACGAAAGAAAGCGGCGCTTCTCAGCGCAATAAGACAGAACTTTGGCGCAACCTGGCGCCCACTAATGAAGAAAGTGGCGCTGCTCAGCGCAATAACACAGAAGGTTGGCGCAAGGGAGCGCCAATTTACAAAGGAAATGGCGCAAGCTAGCGCCGCAAGACAGTGAACTGGCGCTAGCTAGCGCCTAAAAGTCAAGGAGTTGGCGCTAGTTAGCGCCAATGAATAGTAACAAAGTGGCGCTAACTAGCGCCATATATATTAAAGAAGTGGCGCCACTCAGCGCCAATTTGGAGTGGCGCAAACGTGCGCCAATTCGGTGCCGACCGGCGCCGGTCTGCGGGACGGATCTCCGTGTTTTCTGAGGGGCACTTTTGGAAAGGAAATAAAATATTATAAAAGCACCTCTTATGCAACTAGGTCAGCAGACTTGGCAGATCTGAAAAAAGAAAAAAACACAGATACAAGGTTCAAGGACAGATCTGGAGATTGGAGGAGAAGAGCACTGGAGTTGTTCTTCGTTCTTCGTCTTCATCTAGTATTTCTTTATCTTTTATTTTTAGTTTATGTTAAATTTTAGATCAGCGATCATGATGTTGATCGGCTAGATCATTTTTATTGTAGTCAGGGTCACGATCCATATGTGAACCCTTGACATGAAGGACTGATTTGTGGTTTTTAATTTATATAATTATCTTTATCCTTACTCTGTGCGAATTTTATATTCCCTTTGTTAGAATTGATCAATCTAATAGTTGGGGGTATTCAGAGGATCAAAACCCTAGATAGGAATATTGGGGTTTTGATCTCGAAAGGGGGTAAGATAACGATCTGTATGCGTGCTAGGAATAGACGTGTATATGATTGCAGATGCTTAAATTATCGCGCCCATTGCTTGATCCCATGAGAAACATTGCAAGGAATTGGGGTTTCTCATGGGATTAAAGGGTTAACCTTGCAAGGAATTGAGGGTTAACTATTAACTCTTTTTAGAAGATAATTTATCTGAGTGATTATATAAATAATTATTGTAAATCAATCCGGAGTAAAAAGTGGGGATCATTTGGTGAATGAACCCTGGCTACAATACTTTTCTCATATTTTTCTAAAAATCCATTTTCAATTGTATTGTTTTCTTTTTCAATTCAAAAACACAAAAACAAGTCTTTATTTTTAATTTCACTCAATTTGACAATATTTGTCACACAAACCCCATTTGAAAACTTCCATTCTTTAAGAAAATTTTTACTTGATATTAGATCTAATCCCTGTGGAGACGAACTGTATTTATCACTTTATTACTTGTGCGATCGGTATACTTGCCGGAGAGCATCATTGGGCTTGCTTCTTAATAGGCCCATTATACGGGTCCATAACAGTTGCCCCCCAACCCGATAGTTTGGTTGTCCAGGCTGCCGGGGTGAATTGTCTTGCCTTTTGCTTCAGATTTTTGAAGAGCTTTTGAGTTTTTGTAAACTTTTTGCATATAAACTTTTTGCATATATTTTCCTTACATCTCAAGCTTTTAAACCGGGGTCCTCATTGCCCCCTATCTTGGCGGGTTGATCATAGACCATGGGAAATATTTCACGTATTCTCATACCGAGTTTGGGATGAGCTTGAGTGGTTGGGATCCAACTGGCGAGTTGCCCCCAAGCATCATTCCATACGCATATGTCCTGAGCTTGTAGCTTCCTTCTGAAAACGGGAATGATTTTCCCTTGTCAACTATGTGGACGGGTTATGCATGAACCCGGCAAGATATTGCACATGTTTAACCGGGGAACCTACGAGCTTGAGTTGTTGGGATCCAACTGGCGAGTTGCCCCCAAGTCTCATCCATGTAACCCGGCTAAAAGTTGCCCCCCCAGCCCGGTAGTTTGGATGTCCAGGCTGCCAGGATGAAATAGCAGTAATCTCTGCATTTGAATTTTGCATATTTTATTCAAATTAGCAGTCAAGTTTTTGCTTTAACTTGGCCTTTTTATTGAAGCAATTTTCTTTGGGTTGGAACTTTTCTTTGGCCGACTTAATTGAGTCAGCGATTGCAGATATTATCTGTCATTCATTCAACCGGTTTTAGCGAACCGAGTATTGAATATGTTGTTTCCGTATTTCTCCCCCAATCTTTTTTGGCTGAGGTGGTGTTTGCCTCCTTTCAACATCGACCTCGGCTTCTCCTTCCGAAGCTTTCATTTTGAGCCCAACTTCTTGCGCGGTTGCGCGGTGACTTTATTGATTCAGATTTAGCTTTTTAGTTTTAACTGAACAAAATGATCTAGCCAAGGTCTTTCATGCGGATTCCGCTTTTTGCTTTTAACCCAATAAGGTCACTTGATCAAGGTCGTACCAATCTGCCCCTTATTTTTCAAGTCCTTCCGTTTTTCTATGCGCCGGCTAGGAGCCATACTCCTGCAATGTGCTTTTTATGTTTAACTCATTTTCTATCCAATTTCTTGCATGTTGCTAGTCGTAGTTTTCCAATATCTTGGCGTTATAATGTTCAACTCGGCTTTTTGCCAGAGTGTCATTTCTTGACTTTTGGTTATTTTGACTTTCCCATGCATTCTGGGCCTTGAATTTTTGGAACGAGGAATGGTACTTCATTGCCCCGTATCTTGGTGGGTTGAGCATGAACCGAGCAAGATATTACGTACATTCCATATAACCGGGTGATGAATGAGCCTGAGTCGTTCGGATCGAACTGGCAAGTTGCCCCCAAGCACATCATCTTTGTAACTCGGCTTAACATCATTGTGTTCAGGTGTCTATTTCTTGGATCCTGGATGTGAGTTTGTAGTTCTCCTTACCAAATTCTTGTCGGTAATCGTAGACTGGGGTGTGATTCTTTTTTTTTTTTTTTTTTAGGACCACATCTCTCCAAATCTGTCTTCACTTATCCTGGATTGGGGTGTGGTCCTTTTTTCAGGACCACGTCTCTCCAAATCCAGTAGTCGGGGTGTCCGGGGTGCATATCTGATAAGTATAGTTGGGTTGCTGTGCATTTCTATTGATCGCATTTTGTGAATATTTTATTCTCAGCGCGTAGGTATCGGCCATGTTCATGTTCCGAACCTGGATTAGCCTTTGTTCTGTGATGTATGGCTTTAACTATCTTGTCATGTTGAATTCTTACTTCAGACATCCTCCTTTCCTGTCCTACCCAGTAGTTTGGGTGTCCGAAGCGAAGTCCGTTGAACTATAATTTTGTCAAACTTCCGTGACTAAAGACTCTATTGGAAGTAGGAAAGTTTTTCCCTTTGACCTTTTTGCCGAAGTTTTATTGATTCATTGATCCATGTTCTGCATCCATGGATTCCTGTCGACCCATGTTTTGGATTTTTTCTTATTTCGTTCTTTCTTTGGTGCCGGGCTTCATGAGCCGGGTACTGTGTATGCTATTTCAACATTCCTCTTTCAAACTTTTTGGCCGAGGTACGTAGCTCGGACTAGTTGAACAGTCTTTTGGACTGTCTTACCGAGATCTTGAAGTGTAAGGATTGCTGCTTTTCTTTTTTAATCTTGGTTGCATTCCTGCACTTGCCCCCCAGTCCGGCAGTCGGGAAATCTGAGTTGTCGGGCTGTATTACTTTAATCCAAACTGTGTATGTCGGAATACCGACTTTGCCTTTGAAATTTCTTTTTTCTGATTTGGGGATCTTTGAGCCCCTTTTAACTGATATTGTCGGGCTTTGCTCCTGATTTTTTGCATCTTTCGTTTGCAGGTTTGAATTTCTCCTTGGTATACTTAGCCCAGTTTTATATACTGTAGCTTTATTTATCTGAGTTCGGCTTTGCCAGAATCTCGTTGTGATATCGTCTTCTGTTTCAACCTGGTTGTGCCTACCGTGTCTTTTACTGATTTTGACTTGATCAGAATCATTCACCTTTTTGAGTCCTGCGTGCATTGTCGTGGCGTTCAGATGGAACAGGGTGAGACTCCTACTGAAATCGGGACCGGGATGCCTCTTGTCCAGTTTTTACGTTTTTCATCCATTTTATGTCTTTGGATGATTTTGCCTTTGTACTCGCATCTTGAGTTTTATGCCTCCTTGATAACTTAGATATATTTTCTATGTATTTGAGGTTCATCAGATTCCAGAGTTGCCTGAAGTATTCGTTAAATACTTCTAAGGACTTAGCATTCCCTTGATTTTGATAAACAAGCTTGTTTTCTTGTTATCTAGGTTTGTAACTTAGGCAATTTTCTAAGAATATCAAACCTTACTCAAGTTGTTCGTCATCTGAGACGAGTTATTTTTACAACTCGAATAAATTCTTGTTTTTGCAACTCGTGCATTTTACGAGTTCCAGTATATTGACCTGGCCGAGGTCAAAGCATTATGCGGATTCCGCTTTTTGTCACTCTTTGTGACGCATGTTTATTTTAACTTAACGTTTTGTTAAGTCAGCATTGATGAAGGTGATCATTGTCGCCTTCAATCATGACCTGGGTTTCGTAACCCGGTACTATCCAAGGTAAAGGCAGTATTGTCACATGTCCCATTTGGGTCTTTCGACCTTAGTACGGAACATTTCGACTTGATCAGAGTCAGCGTGACAAATTGTGCTTGTATCTCAGATTTATGTTGATGCATCAGAATCACAAGGATCCATATTTACGAAGGTATTTACTTGTTCATTCGATTGACTTTAACCCGGATTCGTACACCGTGGTTTCATAATATTTAACTCGGCTTGTTGCCTAAGTTTTAATTTCAAAAGGCGTTATGATGACTTGATTAGTTTCAGTTCAATCTGCCCTGTTGAATCTTCATTCATTTTGGATTACGGAAGCGTCCTTCCGCTCTCCCTGAATCAGGCTTGATGTCGCATGTATGCAGTATTCTTATAGGACTCTTATTGGCAAGGCTAGAACTCGCAATCTTGCCCGTAGGCAAGAGGGTTCAAATTCCTCAACGTTATTGGCCGGGCTAGAATTCACGCCCTTGCTCATTTTGGCAAGGGGGGTTCAAATACCTTAGTCTCATAATATTTAACTCGGCTTCTTGCCAGAGTTTCATTTACCCCGGATTTTTATCCTGGGTTTTTTATCGCGGATTGGGGTGTGATCCTTTTTCTAGGACCCCATCTCTCCAAACTCGTCATCATTTTTTTTGCGGATTGGGGTGTGATCCTTTTTCTAGGATCCCATCTCTCCAAACTCGTCATCATTTTTTTGCGGATTGGGGTGTGATCCTTTTTCTAGGATCCCATCTCTCCAAACTCGTCATCATTTTTTATAATAAACCATTTATATTCTGGTGGGCCGGTCTTCATTTTGGCTCTTTCTTCACAATCTACAAAAGTGAAATGCCAACATTTTGATTTTAAGTTTAGGCCGGCAGTATTTGCCTTTAATCTCGAGCCCGGCTTCTGTTGCATCAGCTCTTCTTTCAGCTTGGCTTCTTTTTCCCAAGTCTTGTATTCATCTAGGTGGATTTTCTTCCTTATTTAAGTGGAGCTGGATCTCTTTCCTTTTTTAGAGGGGATCTCCACCCACCTGTTTGATTATTCTTTGCAAAAATACAACATAATAAAGTATGAAGAAGGAAATTAGCAATAATATTTACTTGATCAGCAATCAACAATTATCCAAAAATAATTGCAATCAGCAGTTAATAGTAATTGACCAGCAATTGCAATCAGCAATTAATAATAATTGACTAGCATCAATCAGCAATAGTTATTAGTTGACTATGATTCATTTTATCAGATTTGATTTGGCATCCATCACGAAGTCTCCATAATGTTCCCAATTTTTTCTTGGTCTTCATTTATACTCTATATGGAACGTGGCCTCATGGTGAAACCTGATGCTCCTTTTTTCATGATAATATTTAAAATATCTGCGACCTGTTTTTGACGACATATGATACTAAACATATGCATAATAATTTTGACCAGCTTTCAAAATTATACAGCTTGCATAAGAATGCTTATCGAAATCCCACAGCATATAAGAATTTGGTCAAGTAAGAAGTCATGATCATAATTTCTGGGATACAAAGGAAAGGAAAAGAAAGCTTCCTTAATATTTTGTAACCCATCTTGCTTGCACTAGAGGACGGTTCCTGCAGTGGGAGTAACATAAACCAGCTTAGGTCTTTTTAATTTGGACCCATTGGCATGGTTCCAGCATGTGATTCTTACGCCTACTGAAATCTGATCCCGATTTTGATCATGATGCCGAACTGTCTAGGCCGAGATGCCTATTGATATCGGCGTTGAATATCAATCCAACTCGTATTTATTCTGCATATCAATTAGCCATCTTTTGCTTGGGAGGATTGTTAGTGGTTACAAACAATAATATTATCTCCGTGAGTAGATTATGAAGATATATAATGTTATATATCGATAATAAATAAATTAAAAGTAAAGCAGGATAAATTATCTATTTATCTGACTTGTCCTTCCAAAGCCAGTGTTCCACGAGGAATTTATGTTTTCCTGGTCCCATCTCATTGTCTCCAATAAGTATCCTTTTTTGGTCTTTCAAGAATCAGTGCAGAAGCTTGGTGCACGATAGGTAAGACGCACATCATATTTTTGGGTATTTTTCCCAAATATAAATGCATTCAATGATTAGCTCGAATTTTTCAGCATTCAATGAAAAATAAATCAATCGATAATTTGATAATAATATATTGGAATTAATTATTGCAATGAGCAATTATATAGTATAATTAGCAATTAATGAGAATGCATCATCATAATTACCAGAAGTTACAAACCTTTTCACAGATGCCGAGATGGAACATCAAGGATACACTCGGCTAAATCGGGTTCAGAGGTTCGGCTAACTGTAGAAGATTGAATTTTAATAAATCTCATAATTATCAAACCGTGGAGCGGTGAGAGTTGTTGCTACGTCAGCTGTAGTCAAGAGGCTTGTCATGTTGCCGACATCGGCCTCCATGGTGTGTCGGATAAGCAAATCCCAATTGCATCGGCTGCATACATCTTGCCGGTAATCTACCAACTCATTTGTCTCCAGATTGGAAAGTGATTTTGAGTTAATAAATTTTGCTTTAAGTTGGCCTCCTACATGATAACACAGCAGTACGTGCATTCATAATACTCCATATAGAAATATTTGAAGGTTGACTTTGCAACATAACGGACCCCACACCATTGCTTTCCAATAGCTGCGATTTCCAAACGGGACAGTAGGCTATCAATTCAAAAGCATAATTTAAAATTGAAATGGAATGGAATGACTTATCCTTTTATTTGACATGCAAATCCAAGTAAGTCTATTTGCTTCAAAGGCATGTGCCAAGCAGTGCAATAATCGAGAATCGATCTGCAAAATTCCCCTTTGGCCAGAATATTCATCAGCCATCATATATTAGGGGTTGTAAAGATGCGCCTGCCGAGGTTGTGTTTGTAATATTAATAGTCTCAACCCCTGCTAGAAACATCTCTCTTAACATGTCAAAAACTTGTATTGTCATGCTCGACAAGTTAGTAATAATATGAGCATCATTCAAAGTATAAGCATGCAACATTTTATGGCAAAGAAAAGTGTCATGCTAAGTAATATTTCACCACATTAACAGGTTGCAAGAAGATATGAAGATATTGAACATGTTCAGTTTGCTTAACTTTCACTTGGCATTGATCTTTATGTATGTCCTCATAGTAAGATGATAATCATCGTATATAAGTTGTCAAATAATTAATGCTTGTGTTCTTTGAATAAGGAATCCCCTTACCAAATACCAAGCGGTAGTATGTTAAAAGGTGGGAATCTCATACCCATTTCATGATATACCCATTTCATGATGCATAGGTCCATTTCATGATTATTTGCTTTACAATAAAAATCTAGAATATCTAGAATTAGCATCAGATTTAAATCAGATTAGGAAGTTGCAATCAAGAAATTTGCAAGTTATTATCTTTATAATAAATCCTGGATAATAAATATTAAATTCCCGCATTATTGGAATATTGGAAGCTTTCATGGGCCCCACAACACCCAAAGCCAAAGGTATTAGGTTTTGAATAACATTAGACTTTAATAACATTATTGTACCGTGGCTGGACCTGCCATTTTAAATCTCAATCCAAATTGATATATTGCATTGAGCAAGCATTTTTTGTCGTGTACCAATTTCTGATCACTTTTGAGAAATAATTTTCTTTGTAAATGACTCTTTTAGATGTACCACATGGTAGACCTCACATTATTTATTTGCCACTACTATAATTTTTTGAATGAAGAAAATGTTCCTGTTTCACGTGAGGTGAAACTGGTAATTACTAACAAATATGCAATTTAAAGATAACCGCCCACTTTTCAAGTGATTAACAATTGATAGCATTTAAGAATATTTTAGCAATTAATGAAATTGAAGTATAATAACGTTACGTTATTAACTATTGATTCAAAACGTATTTGCCTTGCACTTTTTGATGATAATATTGCAGTATGTAAATTCATAATACCTCAGGTGAATATTTGCAAATTGTGCAAATTGGAGAGAATAATACTTATTTGCTTCAAAAATTTGAAATCTATAAATAAAGAAAAAGGACGACTTAGCTTATGTATTTTAGCTTGGCATAGGCAGGCACCAAAATCGTCAGATCCTCCGTGCAAGCCATGTATTTCAAACTAAGATTTACGTAATAGCTTGATAAGCTACATTTTCCATTAGTAGTTGTGTAGCCATAAGTCATCATTCAATCACCGAAATTTAACAGTGATCATGCATCAAATAAATGCTTTATTTGCTAACTCCTTTCATTTGACACATATGTGCATCACACGACAAGTAAAGTTAGTGCATCGACAATTAAATCAAGCAAATAGCATCCTGTGTGATTTTGTTGCGTAACAGTGAATGGTAAAAGTAAATGAATTGAATTCATTGTATGGCAACTCAATAAGAGATACGTTACCTATTTTGTAAATGAAATGAATTCATTTTATGGCAATTCAATAAGAGATACGTTACACTGTTTTGAAAATGAATTGAATTCATTTTATGGCAATTCAATAAGAGATACGTTACACTATTTTGAAAATGTTTGAATTCATTTTATGGCAATTCAATAAGAGATACTTTACAATACCAATCATGTGCATCAAGGACGGAACAATACTACCGTCATTCGTTTGAAAACATAGATTCAATCCCAATCAGATTCAAATCAAATATGAGATTGATTTCTTATAATAGTATTTTTTTCAATATTTAAAAAATAGATCTTTTCCTAAAATATTGGAATAAAATATTAAAAAGGCAGATCCTTTTATCAGATATCGACATGAAATATTAAAATGGTGTATCCTTTTTCCCCTTTTCATGTAAATTTAGAATTAAAAAGGAAGGAGACTTAGCTTTTGCTCTTTACTTGATTTGCCCCCTTCTTTTTAACCTAGATCTCGGCCACGATCTTGTTTGGATCCCGGCCACGATCTTGTTTGGATCTCAGCATCGATCCTGACGACTGCGGTGGTCACGATTTTGATCTCGGTTTCATCATGCTCGTTGCGATTGGCTTTCATATATCGGATTATGAACTCAGGTCCGCCGTGAGTTGTTGATGAGCTTCATTTTTGTCCTTTGATCTCGGTTTTGATCTCTATCCCGGCTTCGTCATGCTTGCTAAAGCAATTGCGAACTCCGATCTTGAAAGGTTGATAAGTTTCATTTTTGAATTTTGCGCCCATCGTATTAGGATTTGGATGTGGCGGCGGCTCCTGCGCTTTCACCATTATTGGGTGGGAATCAAAGTTTATCGTTCCCCACAGACGGCGCCACTGTTCTGTCTATAAGACAGAGATGTCCAGCCCGATAGACTGGTGTGTTACTCTTGGATCTAGTGCCCTCTCTAAGGTATCTATGGAGAAGATACCCTTGAGTTGAGCGGATCACTGTGCACAGAATATTATAACGGCGCTAGCCAAAGGGGTGTGTGCACAGTGACAGCATAATAGTAAGAGAGAAAGTGTGTTTACCTTTAGGGTTTACCTGGTATTTATAGGGGTTACCTGTGGGTAGTGCAGATGAGCCTTAGGTGTTTCTGACTCAGATCTCGGCCTATCTGCTGAGCTGTCACCGTGTTGTCGGATAAGTATCCTCGATGGATATCTGTCTTGAGTCAATGCTGACTCAGATATTGGGTTGTCCTTTGTTGGGCTTGCTTCTTAATAGGCCCATTATACGGGTCCATAACAAAGGTTATATCATTTAAAATGACAGATGTTATATATATATATATATATATATATATATATATATATATATATATATATATATAGGAAAAAATATGTGTTATTTTAAAGGATGTAAAGTTGTGTAATTTTAAAAGTGAGAAAAAGATAGATAAAGGAGGAGAGAGTTGACAAAAGAAAAATAAAGGTGTGAGCCTCATCTCTTTGTGAGAGTGAAATGACTCAAGTTATGTCATTTAAAGGGATAAATACTTTTCCTATATATATATATATATATATATATATATATATATATATATATATATATATATATATATATATATATAGGGGCAAACATTTCTCAAGCTGCTTGAGATAATGTTCTCTCCGGTTAAGTGAAACTACGTCGTTTTGCATTCAGATTTCACGTAAAAATAATAATTTTGTTATCCTCTTAGTCGATCACATAGCTCTTCATCCCCAATCCCCAATCAGAGAGCATTCTTAAAACACAAACTCTTTGCTTCCAAATCCTCCAGAATTGGACATCCAGAAAGAAGCTCCATGAGAAATCCAAGTTTTAAAAAAGTAACCTGTCTCAAATACAGGACTTTAAGTGCGGGAAAATCAACAGAGGAGAGAGCTTTCACTATTAATTCCGTCAACTTGAGAACCACAAGGGGTCTATGGCTAAAAATGGCAGACGACACAACATGACGAGGAATAAACAAGTCAATGTAGCATAGAAATTCGTCCGGTAAATTGCTGATCCTATCAGCCATGGTTTCAAGCTTTATAACAATTTTTTTAAATATGTGAAACTTTCAATCGCTTCTCAAGTCTGTGCTTTCCGACATTTCAAAAAAAATCACAACGACCTCGAATAGCCACTTCAGCTTCTTAAAACAATAAATCACAGAAAATCGATTGGCGAGAAAATTGTTCGAGTATGAATATAGGTTTTCTGAGAAGGGAGCAATTTAAAATGTGATAACAAACCCATTATTAGCAATCCTCGCCTATGGTGCAAGCAACAAACCCACCTCAGTCAGCATCGATAACCTATATGTTTCGCAAATTGGGGCACCCACTAGCAAGACTTTTTAGAATTTTTTTTTAAAATCTGAATCGACAAAGACAACAGAAGAGAAGTGTGCTCTGATCGACCATTATCATCGCTATGTTATTCTTCCAACCCATTATCAACCCTCTTCAACATGGTTTAGATTGGGGATGAAGAGCTCTGTGATCACTAAGAGGGAATGAAGATGAAATAACAAAATTATTATTTTATTTGAAATCTGAATGCAAAACGACGTAGTTTCACTTTGCCGGAGAGAACATTATCTCAAGCAGCTTGAGAAATGTTTTCCCCATATATATATATATATATATATATATATATGTGGGTTCATCTAATCTCTTGTTGCATAAAAGAAGATATATCATGTTGTAGACACACATGTGATAGGGCCTACTATTTATAAAAAAAATAAAAATTTTAAAAAAAGAATCACGGTTTTAGATGGGTTTATTAGAGATAAAA
>JAVKPL010012784.1:0-63211 GCA_032173675.1 Gastrolobium villosum
ATTAAAGTCAACTTCAGGTTCATTTCTTGTAATACTCCTCCCAAGGAGTTAAACTGCTCTTCAAGATATGCTATTTTCATAACATTGTGAGTTCCTTCTGCCATGGTAATGCTTATAAGTTGCCTTTACCAGAATAATAGCCTCAAGCTATCGGAACAACACAATGATGAAAATTACGTCGCATATAAATTGTATTATCCACAACAATTCGAGGTTGTCGGCAGGAAGAAGAGTGTAAAGTTGTTACAATTTTGGCTAACCCACCACAGTGGTCCCTACCAACAATAAAAACAAAAACAGAAAAGCAAAACACAAATGTAAACATACGCAGGGTTTCACAATCACTAGACCCACTATTTGTAAACAACGGTGGGTCTTACAAGCACATAAGCCCATTATTACAATTGTCAACAGCCATTAGGAATTAGCCCATTTTGGAGTAACATAGTCCTTCAGCCAGTGGTCTCATCTTCACCCTGTTACGTCCTCTGCGTTGGCCAACTCCTTTCCTTCTCAATGTCACTCAGTCTCTCCTGATCATTAGGAAGGTTCGCATCATACATTCATTCAAAGTTCTTTGGGAAAGATGGTACTTGTGGTTAGCTACAAATCTTTGGCAAGAAACATACTACAATATTCAAAAATCATACTATGAAGTGTACAAAACACCACTCAGGTGGACTTAACGTATATATAGGACTTAATCATACTATGCGATTCGTTCCACCTCCATCGACTATTGATTCCTGTTCCATTTCATTCCAATTTGGTGCGGAGATAATTTGGATTATACTAAGTCTAAGAACCTTTGCTTAAAATATCATTCTAATTATTTTATTTTTATTTTTGATTTAGTTCTTTTATTTTTCTATATAATAGCTATGCAAATAAAAAATTACAATGCCTTCTATTTGTTTTGTTTTATTTTATTTAAGGGACAAGACATCGTGAATTTGGTTTAATGATTAGCGGTATTATCCGAAAGATTTGGAAAATGTTGATTGGATGTCCACATATATTATGATTTATACCCGTGAACTATTTTGCGCAATGTTGGTAAACCCCGACCCAGACATTGATCTGGTCGGGATACTGGATCATTGGGTCACTGGTCGGACCGGTTGACTCGGATATATATAGATATATAAAAATATGAATATATAATTCAATTATATTCTCTATATCTAAAATGAATTAAACAAGGTTCACTAAATAAGCTAAAAAAACATTAAGCATAAATAAATAAAAGTGCATGTTATTACTATGTAAATTTAAATTGTAACTCAGAATCTCCATAAACATATTTCTCAATGACATTAAACTAATATTTTTCAAATTCAATTACATTCAAATGACATATGTCACATTCTCTAATTTATTATTCTACAAATTGCTTCGTTATTGAAAACTAAGAGGTCATTGTAGAAGAGTATGCTAACAAAAAAGATTACAAAAAAAATTTAAAATGAGCTTTATATTTTTTTTTGATAAGATGAAACAGTTTTTATTTTTATTTTTTTTAAATGCATGACCCGATCGAGTCGCTGGGTCAGGGTTTGACCGGGTCGATGCATGACTGATCCAATGCTTGACTCGAACCGGTCCGGTTCACCGGGTTCCGGGTCAACCCGGGTTTTACAACGGTCGATTTTGGGAGATAGGTTTTGTTAGAACAATGCGGTTAAGAACACGTGTACGTACCATGACTTATTTACCGTGTAGGGAAATTTTTTGGGTGCTACAGGCTCTATATGATATTTAGTTAAAAAAATAAATTTCGTTTCTTCTCTTCTTTTTTTAATAATTATCTGATTTTGATTGGTCCGGATCACCGAGTTAATAATGGTCTTGGGACCACCAATTTCGGGGAGAGTTTGTGATTATTATTATATTTTCGGATATAATATAACGTCTATCTTTCTTTTTTAAGCCTATTCTACCTATTCTTATCCAACATTAATAGATAAGGAGAGAAGAGATAAATGATAAATATTAGTTGAGATTACAATTGTTCGTTATTGGATAAAAGAACATAGAACAAGTACACGTACACAAAAAATAAAAACATAGTATCATATCCTTGTATTTTTAGGTAATGATCCAGATATTTGATATGCGATCAGACAAGTATGTTCTCAATTCCGAAACCAAAATCGAAGGAAAAGAAAAAAGAAAGAGATGAAATTTCAGAAGATGGGTGCCTTAGTGAGAGACTTGATGGTAACATAGGGACCCAAAACAACGGTTTTATACTCAAACTCAAACGTATCATAACGCAAGAAGAACTCAACCAACAACAACCTACAAAGCAGCACCACCAGATTCTTCCCCGGACACTGTTTATTATCCGTCGACGGCTCCTCCGTCTCACGCCCATTCGACCAAAGCACGTGCTTCAGCATCCTCTCACCATCATTACCCACAAACCTACGCGCCACGAATTCCTCAGCATCCTCGAAGATCCTAGGATCCTTGGTCGCAAACGGTTGGTACCCAAAAATCATCTCACCTTTCTTGATCACAAATGAAGCATCGTGGCTCTCAACGACCAAGTCCTCCCTCGCCCTTCCGTACTGGTACGGAATCGCAGGCTCGATCCTCATAGCTTCATACACAACCGATTTAACCAAACTCATCTTCTCCAACGCGCCGAGAGTGACCCCACCATGTTCCTTAACTACGGTTCTTATCTCATGCGCGAGCTCCTTGTGTAGCTTCTCACCTCCCAAACCCACCCACTTCATCAAAACTGGGAACTGGTTTTTCAACCCACCGTATGCGTTGAAACCCGCCATGAAAACGAGGTTGTGGCATGCTTCGATTCTATTTATCCCCGCCTTCTCCGCCTCGTCCAGCACCGTCCCCGCCGTGTCAAAAAATACCTGTCAGAGAAATATAAATTGACGCTTTATATTTCACCTTTTGGTCACAGATTTGGTTTTAGTGCATAGTTCTATTAATAAACAATTAAACAAGAAAACTAGTTTTCTGCTATACAGTATATTTTCGAAAATATACTGTGTAATGACTTTTTTTTATTTTTATTGGTGAGTCTCATTTTATTTTAAAAGAAATGTCTTTATGACAAATATTACTTTTTCTCTGACAGCTATAAAAAAATAATATTTATAATTAAATATTATAACTTTTCTTTTAACGGTAAGTAGATCAACATGCATTGAGGAGCGAAATTATATTCTTATGTTACATAAAATTCATCTCTCATGTTACACTCATATAAAAAGATGTGTCTCACTTTTTTTAAAAAAAAAAAATTATGGGTTCCACTTAATTTATCTCACAACATGAGATAACTTCTCCCCTACAACATGAGAAAAATAAAATCCTAAATTTAAGAGGATTTTACATGAGAAAGTAATTTTTTTAAAAATAAATATAAAAATTATTGATATGACCTTGATATAATTACTATAAGTTTTGGGTCGAGTTTTCGGAGTTTTTCTAACCAAATGATCACGAGTTCTTATTGTCCTGTTTTAAAATAAAAAAGTAAATTATTATGGAATTTTTTAGTATAATTAGATATACCTATGTATCATGTATAAAAAAGAAAAAGAAAAAGAAAAAGAAAAGATATACCCATGCATCTCCCTTTTTAAGTTCAATAAACTTTTATAAGAGAAATGATTCTTTTGAGTATAATAACTTCAGAAAAAGGGGAAAGTGTGCATCATTTTGAAGAACATAAAGTTGTGTTATTTTAAGTGGAAAAAAGATATAAATCATGGGAGAGAGAATAAAAATTTTTAAATGTGTGTGTCCACCTCTTTGTGAAAGTGAAATGATATAAGATGTGTCATTTAACATGACACACTTTTCTCCCTTAGAAAACATATTTGTACTTTTAAGGATATATAATTGTGTTATTTTAAGAGAGAAAGATATAATCTAGCAACTTTTTTTTATTTAAAATTAAAAAAAAAATCAACCATTTTCTATCCCATAATTTTTATTACTTGTGTCTTGAGATTACTCCGTGCGTTTAAAAGAAGAAACACTAGACCAAATAACTATTGAATTGAATTAATTCTTTTAGAAAGATAATAAAATAGAAACATAATATAAAACTATTAATATAAAATTAATAATTTAAAAGTCTTTTTGAGTTTGAATTTATTTTTTACAATACCTCGTAGAGCTTATTGTAAGTTGGTTTCACGAGACACGCTGGGAAAGGAACCGTGCGAATCAAGAAATCCTCAATGTAGTTGAAGATTTTATGGAGGCCTAGGGTTGCAAGTGGTGCAAGCTGAAAGAGCAACCACATGTCGAACAATTTGGGGCCATTGGAACCAAGCTTCGTCTCTAATGGGTCCTTATTGTTACAGAGAAGACGAAACATGAAGTTGAAGGAAGCTTTGCCAATGGCGGCGTTGAAATCACCATCGCCGCTCTTACAAGATAACTGGTCCTCAAGCTCAGAGAATGACTCAGCAAGAACGTTACGGAAGAGAGGGACGAAAGAGTCTTTTCGTGAATGAAGTATGTTGAGGAAGAAGCGTTTGAGAACATCATGGTTAGGTTCGGTTGTGTCGAGGTAAGCACAAACGCGGTAACCGCCGGTGAATTTAGTTGTGGGCATGAAGGTTCCGTCAAGGACGTTAAGTTTCTCGACTTTGTTGTTGTCAAAGAGGATGGGGAAGGAAACACCGTCTAATAGTGCTATGACTCTTGGATCGGAGGATATGAAGTGTCCTGGTGGCATGTTGGTTCTTATAACTGTGGAATTGTGTTTTTGGATTCTTGTGGCGAAGAACTTGTGTTGGCCTTGGTGGTAGAAGAAGTCGTGTCTGTCCCTCATTGGTCCAAAAAATGGAAGGCCATAGCTTCCTGGGATTGTTTTCAATGGGAGTTGCTGTTGTTGTTGTTGATTGGTGGTTTTGTTGGAAGATGTGTCTGAAGATGCCATTGTTAGATGTTAATAAAAGGATGAATGTTTAAGATGTTATGTGGTTTATCTTATTGTGTTATTATATAGATATGATTGAGTGCGGATCTGATCTGTGTTTGCATGTGCAGATGAATAAATGATAGATAAATGTAGGGTTTAACTTTTCAAAAAAGTTGTGTGTCATAGTGTAATTTTTTAAATGAATTCTATACCATGTATTATCTATAGTATATAATATAATTTTTAAAATAAATTTTACTTTTTATTTAGATTTCAAAAACTAAATTATATATTACCCGTAATAATATTACTATAAATAATAATATTATCGTAAATAATTTTTGGGGAATGTTATTCTTATTTTACATGAGAGTAGTTCTCTCATGTTACCAAGAGAAATCATTTGGGACCCATTATTAAAGGATAAAAAAAAATGAGTGAGATTTTAGAAATGAGAAAACATGAAATAATTACCTCATGGTAAATAAGAGTAGTATTTCTCATAACTTTTTGGGGACAGTTATACTTACCACCAAGTAAGTTTACCATCCTTACAACCAATCTCATAAATGTTAGATTAAATTAAATCTAACGATGAATAATTACCCCTTATAATTCTCATTTTTACTCTCTCATCCCCTCTTCATCTCTCGCTAGGTTTGTGATCTGCATATCTATCTATAGGACCTTTCTCATATTCTCTTCATGGTTAGATAGATTGTACATGGATAAATTAACCTTTTTTATCCTTTTTACCATCATACAACTCTCAATCTCTTTTTACCATCATTACGGAGATTGCTTCATCCTCTTTTCATCGATCTCATGCCCCACGTACAACACCAACCTTTTTTATCCTCCCAGACCCAACTATTACCCACTTGCTATAAAGTAATGAATTTTTAATAAAGAATGAATTGTTAAAGTAATGGAAGAATTGTTTATCAAATAATGTACATGTGGATGAAAGCTTTAAAAAGATTGCGATCAGCGATGATGGAAAAAGACGATGAAGAAAAAGCTACGGTTCAATTATTCATTTTGGTGAGATATTTTTATTGAAACTGAAGATTAAGGCCATGTTTGATTCTTGTTTTTTAAAATATTTTTTTAGTTTTCAGAACAAAAAAATTAAAAAATTCGTTTAGTAATACCTGTTTTGTAAAAATTATTTTTAAAACTATAACTATTTTTTTGTGTTTAGAATCAAATTTAGAGAACATGTCTGAGTTGTTTTTGTTTTATGTTTTGGTTTTTAACTTTCAAAAAGAAAAAAATATAGAAAACAATTGTTTCCATAACTAGTTCACAAAATAGTTTTAAAAACAAAAAAACCAGACACAATCAAAGATGCCCCAAAACGATAAAGAGAGAATGAGAGAGATGATTTCCAAACCTAGAGAGATATGAAGAGGGGATGAGAGAGTAAAAATTAGGATTATAAAGGATAATTATGTACCATTAGATTCAATTCTAATCTAACGTTGATGAGATTGGTGGTAAGAGTTAAATTTATTTGATGGTAAGTATAACCATCCTTTAACTTTTTTACTTTAATTAAAAAATATTTTTTTTTGTTATAAAAAAATATATATATATTTTTTCCATAAATATATAATTATAATGGTGAGGTCGAGGCGGGCAACACTAGGAGTAGGACCACATCAATAAAGGTTATTTCATTGTTTTTTTTTGCAAAAATTTAGGGAAATTAAGTAGAAATCGTTATTCGGACCAATAGGAATTAGGAGCCCCACATCACCCATCTAAAACTTTTTTTATTTATTTAAAAAAGTATATTTTATTATATTAACAAAGTAATGCAATAAATGGGTCCCGTTAGAAGTCTAAGGGTTATATTTTATGGGGAAGGATATTGTAACAAATGTTTATAACTAGATTATTCAAAGTTCAAACTCACCGTTAGATCGTTTATGTTGATCCAACGGTTATATTTATTTTCATCTTTGTATGGTCATGATTTCCCAAATTTAATATTTTTTATTTATTTCCATCTTTGTATGGTTATGATTTCCCATATTTAATGCTTTCACTTTAAATTTAGGTAATAATAACCATACAAATGATGGAAAAAATATAACCGTTGAAAAAACATAAGCGATCTAACGGTGAATATATGTAACATGGCAAACTAATATAACTTGGTTGTTACAATATACCCCATATTTTATTAGTCACGATTAAATGGTAACAAAAAACTAGATTATTCAAAGTTCTTAAACTTACCGGCAATTGACCCATGATCTAATCAAGTAACTCATGCGGAAATTTATTTATTTTTCTTTATTTGGTAAAAGCTACCCAAATTATCACTTCTATACCTTTATATAGGTAATAATTTCGTGAGAATGATGGAGGGGACAAAACAGAAAAAATCTAACGTAATACCAATATATGTACGGCAAACTAATAAGAGCACCACATATTACCTGCTTTTGTATTGGAAAGAGAAAAAAAAATTTCTTTTATATTTACACTATGTATTATTGAAAATACATGGTATAAATGTTAATGTGACATCCAGTGATTGGTGTTACCGTGATATCCAAGATGCTCTCGCCAAAACAGCTCCAGCGCGGCAGAACAGAATCACAGAATAAGAGATAACTCTGACATTCCGCACTTTCCAGGGTACATGCGCATTTTAAATGTGTTCCATATTTTTTTGTTTTTTCTAAAATTATTTTAGATAATTTTTTTTAATATTTATCGAAATAATATTATTTTGAAATGGAAATCATGATATTTTTATAATTTTAATTTATTTCAGGGTTATAAAAGTTTTTATTATTTTAATTTTTTAATTTTTCAATTCCAAAATAACGTCATTTCGATAAATATTAGACAAAACTATTTAATGTAATATCGGAAATTTTTTTTCCTATATTCTATTAATAATTAATTATCTCGATGTTCACGTTCAATTTGTGGTGAAAATGATGAACGAGCCAAAACAGCTCACGTAACGCCGGTAACCAAACCATGTGGGCAGGATAAGAGATAATTTATTATGGTCCGGCACCATCATTTTTTTGGGTATTCCCTTAGTGTAAATGAGAGGATAAAATTGGAAAAAAAAATTAGAAGTAAAAAATGGAAGGAAAAAATGAGTGTTGTGAGAAGGAACACCAAACCGGTCTTGGAATATAATAAATATTTCCGCGGGAGAGGGTACGCTACATTCCCATTTTAAGTTTCCATAATAATTTGTACTAAAAAAAAAAAAAGTTTCCATAATAATTTTTCTTGATATTCACGTATATCTATTTTATACAACCACCATTTTAACTTTAAGTATCAGGATAAGAATGGTGGTTGCTCATATAATTTATTGAATCTTATATTTTATACTATTTGTGCACATTTTTTTAAAAAACTATTTCTTTATATTTTTTTTTACATTAAAATTTCAATCACATGAAAAATAAAGGACGATAACTGAAATTATAATAATAAAAAAAAATGAAACCCCTAACACGATTATCTTTCAACATTAAGTTAATGTTCTTTAAGGCTTTGTTTGGGAGTTGGATTTTGGAGGGGAAGGAAAGGGAGGGGAGGGGTTTAGTAAGTCCTTCCCTTGTTTGAGAGTTTAAAAAAATGGGGGAAGGGAATTGGGGAATTTGGATAAACCCTCCAAAATCCTCCTTCTTCTTAAAATTAAAGTTCCCCCAAATTGGGGGGTTTAAGGGAAAAATATTAAGAATTACTTATCTACCCTTAGCATTAAAATATGAAAATTACATAAATAAGAATCATTAAAATATAATAATTATATTAATTTTTTAAAAAGGGTAAAATGATAAAAATATCTCATTGATCCTCCATTTTCCTCCCTTATCATTTTTTTAACTCCCAAACAAGGGGAGGGAATACCCTCCAATTTCCTTACTTCCCTTCTCCCCTCCCCCTTGGATCCCCTTCCTTCCCCTCCCCTCCAAACTCCCAAACAAAGCCTAAGTCGTATCTCAACTTTTTGACAATCATCCTGTATTTTTCAGTTGGCGTGATGTACGATAATATTCCATATGACACCCCCTCGCGTTACACAAGGGGATATAATATTAATTATAATTAAAAAATTAAATTAATGTTTGAGAGAATTGAACAATATTCGTTGTCAGCACTAAAATGCTTAATCGAAAATCCAAATCCAAAAGGTGTTAAAGAGGTACAGAGAGGAGGAATGCTTAATCACAACAATGAAGCCATGGTGAACGAATTTGTAACTCTGCGACTCATGAACTATAATGAATGGATTTGGCGGCATCTAACACCTACTTATAATTAGAGGTGGCAATCAGTCCGTCCAAAAATGAGAAAGTCGTCCCGCCCCGCTTTTGAAGGTGGGCTGAAAAACTCATCTCGCCCCTTCCCGTTTGGCGGATTGGCCCGCCAGCCCGAACCTATTTTATACTGATCCACCTCGGCCCACTTATGTCTGCCATCAACCCGCCAAAAAATGAGCCCACCCCACCCTACTTTTAAGACGAATTGAAAAATTCAGCCCGCCCCGTCCCGTTTAGCTGGTGGGGTGGGTTGGCCCGATGAGCCGAGCCCGTTTTGCCACCTCTACTTATAATATCGATCTCGTAAAAAATCTGAGAGAATTTTAACGTACTTGAAACAAAATTATATTATGCCTTATTCAAACGAAGCTATTCCTAGTTAGTATAGTGCTTTATTTGTAACAAATATTTTATGAAATAAAAAATTTCATCAAGACTCGAGAGAGATTTCAGAATTAATTTCCAATACTCTTCCTAATTTTGAAAATTCTAAAATTCCAAGTTTGTCCAAAAGTGAAAAAACTTGTCTTGAAAAATAGGTTTCATGAAGTTGTCTAGAACTTGATCTTCAAATTTGTAAGAAGCTTTTGATAAGATAAAGGAATAATTGACAAATCTTCATATAATGACTCTCTCAGTGCCACGGCATCCATAGAGTTATACAATTACGCATAGGAAGAAATTATTGGAATTTAAGCTAATTAAGGCGCATTACATGGTTTTCATAAAAAATAAGGATTTCTACGCTTATTTAAGCTAATTGATGAGTGTCATAGACATTATGTTTTTAAGATCAAAATTATATTAAATAAAGATAAATATGATAAAGAACATGGTACAAATTAATAATACAAAAGATTATAAAAAATTTATATTTGGTATGTGATAAACCTTCAGTTTATCTTGTTTTATGGATTAAAATACTATGAATTACCTAGTTAGACAAGTTGAAAACTAAGGTTTAAGATGATAATTCGAACATTATCTGAATTTTATCTAATTAAATCAATTCTTGTTATTTTAAAGGATTTGTTGGAAAAAGAGAATCAAGATGAAGATTAGATAAGATGAGGACAACAACCAGAGGAGATGAAGACAACAACTAAGAAGAATGAGAATGAAGATCAGAACAAAGAAGATTTGATCTTATCAAGTTGTTGGAAGAGGGAGCTTAAGCTCCCAATTGAAAGCTTAAGCCCCCTAAAAGCACATTCAGCCTCTGCCTCTGGCGCTTAAGCGCCCTACATTCAGTCTCTGTCTCTGGGCGCTTAAGCGTCCTACAGCGCGCTTAAGCGCGCCACAAGCAAGAATTTCCAGCACGAGGAGCGCGCTTCAGCGCCCTCCAGCGCTTAAGCGCGCAACATGAAGAAAAGCCTACTGCCTCAGGCGGCTTAAGCGCCCAACGGAGGCTTAAGCGCCCAAGGAATATAATTTGTTCCCAATTGGAATATTCTACCAAGGATGCGAATTATACACCCTTAAAAAGGCACCTAGGGGTCAGAATTATTCACTACTTCACACTGCAAAACACTTTTAGATCCTTGGAGTCTTAGATACATGTTCGTAAGCGGCAGAGACGGATCAGAGTCAATTCATCACTGGAGTTATTGAAGATTCACCAATCACCAATGGAGTTTGGGGAAGCTTTTCTAGTTTCTTTTATGTTTGATTTTGCCATGTCTGGCTAATTATCTCTGTAGTTAGGGGATGATGGAACCTGGTTAAATCATTATGTTATGGATTAATTATTTTGAATTCTTCTCTTTTTATACTTGAATAAATTCATCTGTGTTCAATGCTTTCTATGAGTTTGCTCCTTATGGAATGACCTTTGGGGATTGTATGGCAATAGGAATGTTGGTGCATGAGCCTCTATTTGATGAGTTTATCATAATCCTTGTGATCTAGGAATAGGGATAGGAATAGACACAAGGTAATTATGCAATCCTATGATCCTTGAATTTAATGCATGTTTTCTTGGGGAATAATCGGGGAACTAGAGTTCTTCCACGATTACATAGGTTTAGAGTAACAAGGAATTGAGCCCTAATTAACATAGACAGGATCGATTGGCAATATATTAAGAGCAGGTTCTTAACAAGTTAATTCATAACTTAATGAGGAGATCATGGGAAGTCAGAACCCTAACTACGTTCATTTATTACTTAATTCTATCATTGATTTTTCAGTTATTTCTTTACATTCAGAGGCTTAATTACATGTTATCAACTTTTTCAACATACAAACTATGTTACCTTCCTTTTTATTTGTCCAACTAAATTAGCGATAGTGAATTGGTGCTTGAGTTTAATCCTCGTGGGAACGATATCCTACTTATTCACTTTATTACTTGTACGATCGGTGCACTTGCCTAAAGTAGCAACAGTATGATTCTGATTGCTTTTTCATATTGTTTCACGTATAAAATGATAATTACAAATACTGACGGATAAAGACAGTTGTAAAGGAAAAAAAATCAAGAAAAATAAAATTAATTCTTGGTCGTTGGCTTGCTCGCCCGAGCGAGCAAGCCCGGCGAGGACGTTCTTCTAATTCGTTCTTCCCTCGCTCTTAAGCTCGCTTCAACGAGCAATTAAGCGAGAGGTTCAAATTAGCTCACTGAGTAGCTCACTCGAGCGAGCTTTGACCCAATTTGTAGTCCATGACATTTTCTTTATAAAACCACGTGTTAGGGTTATTTTGATTCATTCTCCAAGCGGCCAGAGATAGAGATAGAGAGGAGCAAGGAGAATGAACTCTTGGAGGAGAATTAAGGAGATATTAAGAAAGGAATCACCATTTATTTTCCCTACTAAGTCTTTATGATCATTTACTGCTTTCTTTCATCTTACTAGAGATATAAATATTTTATTTTATTTTATTTTTAATTTAGATATTCTATATCTTTCTATTTTTCTTTTCTAGGTATGCTCTTCTATATAAGAGCCTCATGAGTACAAATTAATTCACCAATCAATGAAATCAATATTTTCTATTTTCTCTCTTTTACCTTCTAATATAGTATCAGAGCAAACTTTTTATCCTCCATGAATGGAGATTCCGCTGCAATCACTATTTTTTTCCCGCTTTGTTTCCTTTCTTTCGGATCTGATCCCGACCTGTGAATTTTTTTTTATCATCAGAGCCGCTCTTTCTCCTTTATTTTTCTATGTCCTATGTCCATTTATTTTTAATTTTGGTTTCGGGTTGTCTTCTTCAATGACTTTCCTGAAAATCTTTTATCTCTACGTGTGTTCCTCAGTGGTTTCCATTGCTTCAGACAATGGCTTGGTGGGATTTAAGATCCCTCTTTCGTTTTCACTCTATTTTTTTTCTTCGTTCAGATCTAATACGTATTTTGTTCTGTTATTTGCTTTTTATCATTCGGATCTCCCCTATTCAATTTTATTTCACTCAAGTCGATCTTCCCCAATACCACTCCCATTTTTTTTTGAGAAGTTTTCCGGCGAACATTTTCTCGGTCCGATGAACTCTCCACCTCACGACTTTAGATCTGCTCAACTCAGATCAGCACCAACACCAAATTGAACCTTCTTCACTACGATTCAACTCCTCCAAACGTCTTGTTCTTACCTGTGAATCAGGCCATATCTTATTTATTCCTGTTTCAGATATTTGTCGCATCCAAGAACCACCGTTGTTGTCATCGTCCCTGTTCTCAGATCTTAGATATGTTTCATTTTTTTTTTGCTGCCATCGTTCCTCCACTGGCGTCGTGTCACTGTCCAACAACATTGTTCGTGTCTCAAGCGGTGTGCCATTGATCGGTTGTGCTTCTTCATGCAGTGTTTTACGTTTGCATCGGTTCATCTCCTAGCATTCCTATTTGTGGGCCTATACTCATTTTGGCTGCTGGTGTTGAGCTATTTTTTGTTTATTTGTTGTTGGCTTGTATCCTGGCCATTTTCTTGTTTCCATTATTTTTATGATATGAGTTCATGTACGTTCTAAATATGGACTCAGCTCTCCAAATGGTGTTTGACCACGTAGTTTATTTTTATTTGGTTTTACTTTTACATTCATGGCTTGTATTTGGCCATTTTGATTTTATTCTCACGTATGTTTTTGTTGTTATTCAAGTCTGATTTGCCTTGTATTTGGTTTATTTTTGCCATTGTTTGGCTTTATTTTGGCTTCCTATTCAGGGGAGCATTGTTCTTGTTGCTCATTTCAGAACAATTGATTTTGCAGATGTTCATCCCGACAACGTTCATATTAGGTTGCTGATGTTTATTCCAGCACATTATAGATGATGTCCATCCCAGCAGTGTTTCTTTACTAGCTTGTCAGACTGATTATCATTCGAGTTGATTTGCTTTCTCCGGTTGATGTTCCGTGAAGCTTTTATTTTCTTTCTTCCCAAGACGGAGTGTTCATGCGATTCACCCTCCATCTTGAGGGGGAGTATTAGAGATATAAATATTTTATTTTATTTTTAATTGAGATACCCTAGATTTTTCTATTTTTCTTTTCTAGGTATGCTCTTCTATATAAGAGCCCCATGTGTACAAATGAAGTCACCAATCAATGAAATCAATATTTTCCATTTTCTCTCATTTACCTTCTAATACATTTCTTGTTTTAGTTTCTATGAGCATGTTAGGCTAATTTTATTTATTTAGTTAGGGCAAGACAGAACCATTGGATTCCTGAACGCTGTTTAATTCTTCTTGTAATTAATATTCATAATCAATTATGTAATTAACTGTTTTGAATGTCTAGTCTTGTTTATGATTTGACCAATCTTGAATGGGCAGTAGAATCTTGCATGTCAATAGGAACATTGTTGTCTTGATTCCGTTTGGTTAAATGCTAGGGTTTGTATGTTCTACGAATAGGCTTACAAATTCTACGATTCATAATTCTTGACCTTAATGCTTGCTCTAGAAAAAGGCCCCAAGGGTTAGGGTTTTGGAATAAAGTAAAGAACTTTAACCACCAAGGGATCGAGGGTTTAGTTAGTTTAGAAAGAATTTTTGATAATTGATTGTGAATGTTGATTGCATCAAAGTTAGACTCGTTAGGAAACCGTTGGGGGAAGTTGAACCCTAGCTATGATTGTTATTAATTAAAAGTTAAACCATTTTCTTCCCATTCTTCGTTCTTGAATACTGTTCTATATTCTTAATATTGAAAACTAAAAATATTCTTTAGAACTATGTCTTTATAATTTAAATCAGTATTCTCACCAAATTCGTTTCAAGATCGATCCAACTTTAATCGCTTAGATAAGTTAGTGATTGGTAATCAGTCCTCGTAGGAACGACAACCCCACTCATTTTACCACTTTATTACTTGATCGACCGGTGCATTTGTCGAAGTCGCAACACTATTCTTCATGAGTCTTTGACAAAACTTGACATCGGAGACATAGTTTTCATTGGAGGAGCGAGTTTTTCATGCTTTTGAGAGCCGGAGATAGGTTGTAGTCGGGATTGCAATGGAAACCTTGAAGATTCATCGCGCCATCACATCAATGTAGTTTGGGGAAGCTTTCTTATTTTCTTGTGTTCTTGATTTCACCATGTTAGGCTAGATTTTCTTTGTAGTTAGAGCATATGGAACCCAATTAAATTTTTATGTTTCTGAATTAATTTTTAATGTAATTTTTCCTTTTTATATTGAATGAATGTGTCTTTACTTAATGCCTTCTATGAGTTGTTATTGTAGATTGAATTAGGATTCGTATATGAATAAAGATATGTTGGTATATGAATTTGTTTTGACTCGTTCATCATTAATTTGTTTGACTTTAAGAATAGACATATGAATTGTGCCATTTTTATGATTCTTGACATTAATGCTTAAAGCCTTTTGAGAAACACTAAGGAATTATGATTCTTTTAAGAGAGTAAAGGGTTAGAATATCAAAGGATAGTGTTTTAACTAATTTTGGGGGATTATGGGCAATATAAAAAGGGCGATTAATTAAGGTTTTAATTCAGAACATAAAAGAAATATTCGGGAAGTCAATCCCTAATATTTGTGTTGTTTGATTGACAAGTAATCCAAATTTTACCTTCTTGCTTTGTTATTTAGTTTGGTTTTCTTACAACATTCGTGATCAAATTTCATTCAACCCTCTTGATTGATTGTCCAACTGAAGCGTAAATAGAATTCTAATCCTCATGGGAACGATCTTGTATCCAGTATACTTTATTACTTTTTAGACCGGTGCACCTTCCAAAGTCGCAACAAAAACATGTTTCCTGATATCTCAAAGGTTGTCATGCTTGCTCCAGTATTCCTGCAAAGGTTGACAGACCAGGATCTTCCTCTACTTTTCACACCACTCTCGGTTCACACTATCGATGGAAGTTATGGAGTGACTATTTTTCCAACATATTGAGAATGCAGAGGCTAGAGAGGATCTAACCAAACTTATTAACCATAGTCTCCTTCATTTCATGGGCCTACGACTAGGCCTATACTATTCTCATACTAATTAGTGTAACAGATCTCCAAACTCAAACTAAAGAATCACTTAATCAAATGAACTTTATATTGCACCTTGTATGGGAAATATTTTATATGGTCTAAGACCACTGAATCTTTTGGTGTTCCTTCTCACAACATTAATTTTTTCTTTTATTTTTTATCCCTGTTATTTTTCCTTTTTTTCAATTTTATCGTCTTATTTACACTAAGGGGACTACCGAAAAAATGGTGGTCCCGGTTCATAATAAATAATCTCCCTTGTATGGATCATAACTTAACTTGTTTTTACTAAAATAATAAAAACTATAATTAATGGAAGCGCACAATAATTCTAAAAACTTCTAACACTGGGATCCAAAGCTAAAGGCAAAGTTCATAAATCAGCCATGTGTACAGCACGAACACGTTGGCGACATTGTGATGGCTCTGTTTGAAAGTATTTTGGTTTTTTGTTTTGAAAACTATTTTATAAAATAGTTTTTTAGAGTTTATTTTCAGAGCTAGAAAAGTAAAAATTCTGTTTGGTAAATTAATTTTGAAAAGAGTTTTAAAAATTATAAAACAAAAAAACTTGTTTGCAATGAACGAGTGTCGAAACCTGATACATGAGTGTGGCTTATTATTATTTACAATTGTGCCATTATTGAGAACAATTTGAAATGAAACTCAAAACAAAAACAAAAACACCTCCGAGGTGTTCTGTAATTTTAGTTCTAAAAATTAAAAAGCAGATACTGGTTTCAGAAAACACCATCTATCAAACAAGTTTTTTTATACTTTTGTTTTTAAAATTTAAAAACTGTTTTCTAAAACAGTTATCAAACAGGCCCTAATGTTTTGTTTGCTTTGACACCCTCTTCTATGCTCTCCAATGTCTTTTTGGGTAGCCCAATAAGGCAATTTGGTCCCATTGTATTGTAGCTGCATGCCAACTATACAGCATTCTTCTTGATGGATCATCTCATAGTTTGCCATCAAGAAATGGAAATTCTAGATCTGCTAACTGTTGGGCCTACTTTCAAATTGGTTATGTCAACTTGTGAAATATTGTGTGAACGGGAAGAGTTTTTTTGCCAATGACAATAATGTAAGATCAGAATGAGTTGACTTGAAATATTCTCAGCCACATTCTAGTGGAAGAAGATGGAACATAATAAGTATTGATACAAATGATCACTATTTACAAATTAGGACACGTGTAAAATATTAAATTTATGTCAGAACTAGTGAGGCTATGCACGGAAATATCTATGGTACTACTGTTGTACCATTCACTCTATCCAATAAAAAATAAGGAATGACTGTCATGCTTTATGGAAAGGAGAGAAAAATATTTTTTTATCCAAGTGTCACTTACTAAATGGCAAATGTACATACTACAGATGTACCGAAGATGATCTCGCTATCCACGAAGGCGTTCAACGCAAGAAAAGGGAAAAGAAGGAGAATAAGCTGTTTTATTGTACTGTGCTTATAGAAAACTCGAAGGCGATATAGAATCTCAACAACACCAAAATAATTTTGTAATCATTCGAAGGCTTTCCCGTATTGATGCTATGATCATGCCTTTTATTATTTTTTTTCTTATGACTTCTTTACCCGTTGATTAGTCCGGTTTTAATATATGTTGTGATAAGTACAAACAAAACAGTACATCATAAGAGTTCTAAAACAATTTTTTGTGTTGTTAATAGTTTGATGAACAATGTTCACAATTAAATTTTGTGATATTCATGAATTGAATTAAAAAATAATAATAATACCTTTTATCTTATGTATTATTTTTCTGGCAATAAAGTCGGATAATATTTTGTAACTCTATGTAATGAATCAATATCAACATCAACAATATTAACATCACCTTTATCCCAAATTAATTGGGGTAACTCTATGTAATGAATAAAAAAAATTTAATGATTTACTCTGTCGCTTAAGTTGGTTTTTATGTTATTTAAGACAATCAAATAAATTATATTTTATTTAAGGATTCATATTTTCTCATGTTATAGAATTGCATGAGATAAAAAAAGTAGAGACAAATTAAATGTGGGTCCCATATTTTATATTATAAAAGAAAAAAATTAATTGGTATGAAAAATGAATTTGTGTAAGAAAAAATCATGCTCTCTTGTGACATGAGAGCATGATTTCTCTTTATTTAATTATTATGCTGTCCGTTAATTGTTACTTGAAGTACTTACAAGGATTAGCACTCTAGTAAAGGCTAGCACGACCCACTTCGGAAATCGCTCTAATGTTTCTTATGTTATAATTAAGGAGATATTTTTATCTCTTATATATATATATATATATATATATTTATAAGTACATATAAAAATAGGAAAATGTTATATTTATAAACTTTTATAAGTTACATTAAGTATGACCGATTATACTTCAAATATAATCAGTCATACTTAGTGTAATTTATAAAAAAAAATTATAAATAGATCATTCCCCATAAAAGTATATGCGGTTTATATTTTCTTTTTTCTCTTTTATCTTCACATGGCTACATATGAACCCTACACACTTTTATATATAAAAAGATAATTTTATTTCCTACAACAATGAAGTTAAAGCCATAATTTTTTTTTTTGAAGTTAAGTTGTTGATTCTAAATATATTCTTTTTATTTATTTTTGTTCATTATAAATATTAAAGCCAGAGTTAAATACTACAAGTTTGTTAATTCTAAATATACGCTTTTAATTTAATTATGTTAAATTTTTCATATACTTATAATTAAGAGATTCTAAGTCATTGATTAAAAAGATTAAAAAAAAGGATCTGTTAACTTCATAATAAGATTAAAAAGTCTTATTTCTCAATTTAACCGTTAATTTTCGTAAATCATTATATATAGTTCAATTAATTAATTAATTTATAATAAATAAATAATTAATCATTATAGCTCGATAAATTACAATTGTCGGAAAGACGAGATGCCGAGTAAAACTTGTCAAAAGATCTCGACTCTTACAAAGTTATTTTGATTGTATTTATGAATAAAACTAACACAAGATCACGAAATTCAAATCGTCAATTTTTCGTAACAAAACAAATTCCCATGCATGATAGCATGTTAATTAATTAGAATCTTACAAGGATACAAAAAAAAAAAAAAAAAAAATTAGAATCTCACAATAAAAAAAAGGCACGCGATTTTAATTTTGTTAGAAATATAATGACCAAACTATAAGCAGCTAGCTTGCTACGTTTAGACTTATTAACCACACCTAGCCAAAATTTGGTTAACAAAAGTAAGTTGCTGCCAAGATATAAATAGGGAAAATTATGTATAATTTTAAAGGATGTAAAGTTGTGTCATTTTAAGAGAGAGAAAGAGATAGATAAAAGAGAAGAGAGAGTTGATAAAAAAAATAAAGGCGTACATCCCACCTCTTTATGAGAGTGAAAAGATATAAATTGTGTAATTTAAAAGTATATACACTTTTCCCATATAAATAAATGCATATGTAAGATGTAATCGTATCAGAGAAGGTTGATTATTAAATTGTTTACGGCTATGTTCAATAGTCATAACTTCTACTTATCGTATATAATTTCGTAGCCAGATGTGACAGCCAAGTGGACACTTGCCCGAATAGCAATATTCAGACTTTTTGAAGGGACAAATACGTTTTTCAAAATATTCAACTTATTTAATATTGGGTAAAATGTGTATCATTTTAAATGATGTAAAGTTGTGTCATTTTAAAAGAGAGAAAGTGATAGATAAAGAAGGAGAGAGTAGACAAAAAAAATAAAGGTGTGGATCCCACCTCTTTGTGAGAGTAAAAGGATATAAATTATGTCATTTAAAATGATAAACATTTTTTCCTTTGCCCAAATATAACGTCGAAAGACGCAGATCAAGTGTCTATGTATATAGTCTGATAATATGCGTAGTGTCAAATGTGCCACTATATGTGCAGATGCATAATGTGTGTCTTATTACATTAATATAGTAATATATTTGACAAAAATTAAACAGATGAAATATTTCGAAAAAATCCAATATTGAGCATTCATTATTTTTGTCAAACAATAATTCCCTTCTCTTTTTGGTTTTTCTAATCCATAGATATCGGTTTAGAGTATATTAGTCTGAATCATGTTTGGGATTAGGATAACGTGTTTGATGAATAGCAGACACAGTTGCAAAACATTAAAGTAACTTAATTTAATAAATAAAATGTTTGCTTGAACATTAATTTTTTCCAATATTTTTTTTTTATTTTTTCATATCTCAGACGAAGGGCCGGCTTGGTTCAGCGGTAAGCTTGTTTGCCATGGTGTATCAGGTCGCGGGTTCGAATCAGCCTCTCTGCAAAAAGCAGAGGCTGCCTAGAGTATTCCCTTCCCCAGACACTCACGAAGTGGGTATTTGAACTGGGTCGGCCCTTTTCATATCTCAGACCAAATGGCAAGGATTGTGTCACTGACACAGACTCAATAGTTAAGATCTGTTGGTGTATAGGAGCCATAAACTAATGCAACTCTACAAAAGAGGAAGCTACAATTTTAGCCAAGTGTTCAAGACAAATTTTTGGCCAGCCCGTGACACTGATGTGTGTATCGTCATAGATCTTAACACCTCACTTAGGTGTGATCTTGACTTGGTATGGCCATTATGGTTGGCACGCATGTATATGTTTACAGATTTTCAATGAAATTATTTTATGTATTTATCAGAATGAACATATTGAGGACCGCGTTGCAGCAAAACTATTAGGCACGCGCGTGTACATAACCGCACCCGAAATTAGAACTGGTTCATGCATGGATGTTTGGGAACAGGATGATGGGCATTTGATTTGTGACAATGTCGAGTCTAATTGATATTATGGTTGATATTTTGGGATTATAACCACAGAGAAGGTTGGAATTATAGGATTAATTTCAAAAGTTTTAAACTTTCTATTACACATATCTGTTTACGTTATAATAAATATTTGAGTATTTTTGTTTGAGCCGTACGAGATGAAATTCTCATATACGGTTCTTTGGGGGATTTGTTGGTTTACCTATCTCAATAAAGTCTATGACTGCAAGTAGCTTCTCTTACACGATGATGCACGAGAACACCTAGAGGGGGTGAATAGGTATTTCCAAAATTTTCAAAAACTTTTTCTTAATAGTCCTTAAATCTGTAATATCTAGACAAAGTTAAACTATTAAGCTCAACCACCACAACAACTCAACAAAATTGATAGTTATCAAATTATTTTGTAAGTTCAGTTCAGATAACAGTCACACAGTTATAACAATTTTACTAATTTTACCTTAGATCCCTATATGCCCAAAATAATTTCTATGTGATGTATATCAATAGAAAACGTACCTGACCTTTTATTTTATAGAGCAAACGCATCAACAAGCTTTCTTACTTAAAACAGAAAATGATTAATTTTCAAATACCAGAAAACAGTTTAAGTGCTACAGCAGTTATATCAGATCCAGTAAGGTGCTACAACACTCTAAAAATATATCAGAAAATTGCTACAGAAAAAACAATAACAAACCAGGAGCGGTGTTATTTTTTATCTCAAAAATAGAATATTCAGAAATTAAATCAGAGAGACAATAGACACACAATATATCCTGGTTCACATCCACTAAGCCTAAGTAGGGTGCTACATCCAGACTGAAGTCGTTGCAGATATTTTATTTATCACAAGTGTACCTGTTTTACAAACACGCGTCACACAAGCAATCAAACAAAATATCAAAAACATTCCTAGTGCCTACATTGCTCCAAGCTCTCAGGATCCTCTCAAGCCAAACCTACAGAGTTCACCAACTCTTCTCACACAAGACCTCCACTCTCCCTAGTGGATTCTCGAGGCTCCATGCCTTGAGACACACTCTCAAGCCAAGCACAAGGTCGCCAACCCACACGGTTGCACCCACACACCTAGGACAGATTTTTCACACACAACTACTCCACTTTAACAACCAATACAAAAAATTTTAGAACTGTAACAAGTGAAATAACCCAAGAATACAATGTCCTATCACACCAAATATATCACGATAATATCAAACTAAGCTCCACAAATTTATGCCACATGCAGAAAATTAAACCAATGACATATGTATCAAAATCTCTAAAATTAATGCACCAAGGAGCTTGGATATTACATAATTAATTTTCTAATCAATGGAAACCAACAAATCTGATTTAAACCGAAAATATCACAATTATAACCAGAAAAATCAGATTTGAAATTTATCAAAAAATTTCACATAAAATTTAGAATTAATTCTAGATTAATCTGGAACCACCAGAAAATTTGAATTAAACACAATATGCCTCAATGAAATCAAAAATTCAGATTTAACATGCTTAACAAAAATTCTTCAAAAGTTCAGAATATAGGGTTCAAATAAAAATACTAATTAAGAATATGAGTAGATTAGAGTTTACCAAAATCAAACCCCAAAAGATTTGTTTAATCTGCTCCCTCAAGAAAGATCAGCGTTATTTATACCCAAAAAGAACAATTGAACCGAACAATCTTCCAATGCACAAAAGACTCAACAAGGATAGAGTGAACATGTGGAAAGTAAATGAGCAAGGTCTTCTGCGAAGTGAATGCGAATGAGAGAGAGAGAGAGAGAGCACTGTTCAAGATATTAAAATTGGGGATTTCTTGGAATGGGGTTTTGCATTGGAAGAAGATGAAGAGCACAATGTATTATGAAGAAAGCTTGGATCAATGTTTCAAAAATGAAGCAGAGCAATCTTGTAAATCAGGAACTCTCAGTTTTTTGTTTGAAGATTTTCGCAGAGGATGATAATAAGAGATCGGCGTACTTTTTCGTGTTTGGATAAAAGATAATAGCTTTTTGTGCAGGTTTCTTTTTCTTTTTATAAAACCAAAGTTAAGCCTTTTTAGTTTATTAGTATTATATATAATATAGATAGCAAAAGCTAACCCACGTGACCTGATCACCATGTTTACTTTTAAGCTTAGTGAAGCAACTTTTTTATTATTTTTATATGCAATAAATTTTTTTTCCCAATTTTGTTTTCCAAAAGCTAAAACCAATGATGCACGGATACTGACACGCGATACGGAACACAACATGATATGTCGACACATTAATTCTAAAAAATGTCATATTTCAACACGTTATGACACATTTTGATATTAAATAATATTTTTAATATATATAATATAGTTTTTTTTATGAAAATATATATAATATAGTTTACATATAATACATATAACAGTCCATAATAAATATATAGCTAATCAAAAAAAAAAAAATCATAACATAAATATTAAAAAAAATAATAAAACATCATATATCCAATCAAATATTCTTATAATTTTTATTTTTTTGGTTTTTGATGCAATCTTTATATTTTCATTTATTTAGTAAAATGGTGCGTATTTTATTCTGCAACTATTATTATTATTTTTTTTGTATCAACCATCTTCTTTTACACCAAAACATACTTTATGTCAAAATTAAATAACAAAATAACAAAATATTAAAAGTTGGAGCCCACTTCTCACCGACTTGTTTTCCATCTCACCAACCTTTATCGTTTTGTTTTTTGAAATAAAGGGAAAAATTTTAACCTTTATCGTTCTAACTTATGATAAACATTTTGTTCTGAAACGATAAAGGTTGTTGCTAAACATTCACACCACCACATTCAGATCTTGCTAAATATTTTGTTCTGAAAATCGCATAAAACTCTAGAGTTAGGATTATCGGAGAACATCTAGAATCGGTGCTTTATAACATCTCACAATTCTAAAATAAGTAATTAAAGTGTTAAGTGAGAAATTAAGTGAAGGATTAGTGAAAATCCCAAAGATTAGGCCAAAATACAAAGAAAGGGAAAAACGGTAATTAGCCAACACGCAACCCTAGGAAGGTAAAAAAATTGAGTAGGAGGTCTCAGATGATAAAAATAAGCCTGGAAATGGATTCAGAACGAAAAATTGAGTGGATAGGCAAGTTTCAGAAAAATCAGTGAATAATATTTTTCGCGGGTAAAAATACAGCAGTAAGATTGCACCGTAAAACGTGCCAGTGGAATTTTGAGCTCTAAGTTTCAAATATAGATTTTAAATGGTCCATAGAAATAGGAAATATGATTTCTGATAATATTTGAGGGATTTAAGTCAATTTGTGGAAGTTTGTCAACGGAGCGCGCTGTACCTTAAAGCAGTGTTTTTCCGAACAACCAGAAAGCTCCAAATTTATCTGAAAGAGTAAAATTAAAGGATTTTGTTAAGATGAAAAATTATAATTTCTCATTAGGTTTTTAAATAGTGAATTTTAGTGATGATCGGAGGGAAATTCGGGTGAGTTTTAAATCACATGGGATCCGGTACCCACTTACAGTTAATAAAACACTCAAAAGTCCCTGTTCACCTTCATTCCCACCCGTTCTTCTTCTTCCAGCCGCGAGACAACAGCCCTTGGCCCTCCATTTTTGCATAATTTGTTCCTTGCCACAAGCCAACCAATTCTCAACCAAATTCAACAAAGTTTGTGTTGAATCTTGATGGGAAACACCTCCTAAACCCATTGGTAGCCTTGTTTAGCCTTGGAATTGAGTGTGTGAGGAGATCCATGCCCATTTAGGCCGCGGTTTGCTTGGAGAAAAGGGTGATCATGTTGATTTTAAATGCTCCAATGGTGGAGTATACTTAGGTGGAGCCATATACCGTGCAATTGGGTGAGTTATTTCAACATTTCATTGGTTAAATTTTGAGTTGTGATAATTGCCCCTAAAGAGGGATTTTGTGATATGTGGTGTTAGAGAGCTCAAATGGAAAATGTCTATTAGATGATAATGTCTTAGAATGATGTATTAATGCTAGAAATGCAATGGAAATTTTAAGCGAAAAAAATGGATTTTTAACTTAGGAAAAATTGGTGCATGAAATGGAATTTTTGAGTTTTGTGTTAATGTGTGGTATAGTGAATTGTAGTGTGATTATATGATGTTAGGAAGTGATTATGTGAGTTGTGGGCCATAGGAATTGAGTGGAAATCCTTGGTTTGGACTAACCAAGATTAGGCCATTTATGTACAATTGAGCAAATGGATGTGTTAGAACACTTTGGTGTTGTGTTGTGTGATAGAAAAGTTATTAGATGGGTTGTGTGGTGATTGGCATGTGGAAGAATCAATGTAAAAATAATAAGTGTTGAAAGTGGCAAAATGTGCCTAAAGTGTAATAATTCGCAAAACGTTGCGAAAAAGTCATAAAACCGAAAAATGGCGATTGAACTAGCCTTTGGATAACCTAAGTAAGTGAAATAAAATGAGAAAGAAAACTTAGAAAAATAAAACCCAAAATAACCCTATTATGGCCGAACCTTAGGGGGAGAGAAGAGGAATTTGACGTTTTTGCGCTTTGACGTATTGTGAGTGAAACTGACGGCTGTGCATGGTTGTACAGGTTGCCGTACGTGGACATAAACTTGGAACAGTGAAACAGTGGATTGCCCTTGGTCCTGGATCAAGTGGATTGAGGTAAGTGATGTGGGTTACACATGTATGTTGAAATTCATGAGTAGATTCAAAATTCTAAGTGTGTGGAATTGTCCTCTGTGTAGGCGTTCCCTGTTAATCAAGCTGCAAGTGGAGTTCTGCGGAGCTCTGTGAAAGGAAAAAAAAAAGGTAACCTCTTGGTACTGGGGCTTGTTCCCCTTTTGTGTTCCACCTTGCTAGTTGATGGCAACGGTAGGAAGTGTGTATGAGTAGTGTAGAACAGCATGAGCATGCATGTGCATTATCACAGTGGGTACTTACGTACCAGATCTCTGGCCAGTAGATATTTTTTAGGCTTCGGGCAAGTGTTTCCGGACTGCCACTGGATAGGTCTCCGAGAGGGAGTTCCAGTTGACCCAGGGTCGTGGTGTGTTATCCGGATATGAGCACACTAGGTTGTCTCGGGTGTATATGGTTGGAAGGGGTACCTTGGTGGGTTGTTCTATGAACACGCCAGGGGTAGTACCCATAGGCGTATAGCCGAGGACATGGCGTGGTATTGGTAGCTACCATCCCGCATGTCGTAGTTGTTTCTGATATATTCCCCTTTTCTCTAAATCCCTTGCTTTATCCCGTTTTATAACAGTGGTGTTGTTTTTATGCTATTTGTATACATCGAAGTGAACCATTGGGCGGAGTTTTCTCCAGAACCTCTTGGTTACTGAGATATATCCGTATATCTCACCCCGTCTCGAGGCATTTATTTCAGGATGTACCAGTGGACACGGAGCAGCGGGCAAGAAGCCCGCATGATGACGAGTGGAGCGGTGGTGTATAGTGTACTTTTTGGTGGCCATTTGGCCCAGGCTAGAATTAGAGCATGAACATGTATATGTATGTAGGAGGAGTCCATTAGCATTATGTTCATGTTATTTTGGCTAAGTTTAGTTTTCATGTCATTTTAGTTATGAATGTATTTGGTAAGTGAAGTTGTAATATGTAAATAATTGTAGTTTAAAGTTAAAGTTGTAAATTCAAAAGTAATCCAGTATGGTAAATGTACCATGGATGTATGTAATATGATGGAAGGGCTTTAGGCCTATTGTAGGTTTATGATTATCTGCATTATGGTTTATGCATGAAATTAATGTTAGTGATTGAAACCATAAAGGATTGAAAATAAACTGTTTATGTTTTAAGTGAATGTTGGATTGGGTTGTAAGTGCCCCAAGGCGTTGTTGGACCTTGTGTGTGCCACCCATTGGATTTTGCTGGATTTCAGGTGTATTAGTGGTGTTAAACAGGTTATGCAAATTTGGGGATTTTAGGAAATACAAAGGAAACTCTGGCGAATTTTCTGTAGAATTGGCAGTTTTTGGGTGAACTTTGGAGGAGCGTATCTCTCTCCATAGTGGTCCGATTGGGACGTGCCATACGCCATTTTGAAGCTTAAGATGTCCCCTACGTTGTATCAAAAGCCTAGGTTCATTGGTGGTGTGCGCAGCCCATGGGGGCTGTTGTCACGTACTGCCCTGTTCTGTCCTATTTTAGTGGGCAGATTTGAGGTAGTTTTGAGAAATTAATTCCCGCTTCGTTACTTGGTCAAATTAAGCATACGATATATCAAATCGAAGTTTGAGGTGTCTAGTTTATGGTGTAAAAGTTTGAGAGCCATTGGTTAGGCGGTTAGGTACAGTTTATTCCATGAAGATTGTAGGTTTTAGGTTATTTTGGAGTTGGTAGGCAATGTTGTTTGTCCAACTTCAAACGGCGATAACCGGAGCTCACGAGCTCGGAATCGAGTGTGTGATAGCTTGTTAGAAAGGTAAGTGAATAAGGAAAAAAAGATAACCTGGAGTTTAAGTTTGGATTTTTATTTTGTGTTCGTAGAAAAACAAATTAGCAAGTCCGGTTAAGTTGTAAAAACGTAAAAGTGAGGAATTGGCTAAGTGGGTTTATGGGAACCCCTTAGTGTCTTGTATGTAGTAGATTAAAGTGTACAAACAATTTAAGTAAGTCTTCCGCTAGTGTTACAGTTGCGATCACAGCTTTTAATTATTACGCTTTTTATGTTTTAACTGTTCGCGTAATAATCGGAAAAAGTTTACTCGCATTTTTATAAATGAATTGCTGTGATTGTAACTGCGCTTAATATCATAATTAATGTTAACAATACCGGTGTACAATGGGCTGTTACATGCTTCATCTCCTCCACCATCTTGTAGCTCTTGCCGTAGCTGTGAGCGAGCGAGCGAAGGAGACCAATCACCTGGAGGACTTGTGCTTCCAAGACCAAATCGTCGAAGTGTTGGGTCTGTTGCTCCCTCATCGCTGGTGCTTTGGGTCTGTTATTTGTTTGTTTTTTAATTATTTTAATTTTATAAAAATTTCGAGAATTTTACATTTTTGCCCTTTGACCACGTGTCGGTGTCTGACACGTATTTTTTAAAAAAAATCAACGTATCCGTACTTTGTAGGCTAAAACCCACGTAACATTTTTGAAACCTAGAAAGCTATTTTATTTTTTTATTGTATTGCTTTTTAAAAATTAAACTGCATGATAATTTGTGAGGCTAAGTAACAAGGCTGATTATTTTGAAACAATTAATCCACGGAATACATAAGCTTATATTTTATTTTTGGTCTAGATTATTTTTTTATTTAATTTGTAATATGAAATGCATCCAACTAAATGCATGTAATGCATTGATATGCATTGGAGCTTAGGTAGAGACTATATGATATAATATAGTGTGTAATAAAAATTCTAAAAATACCTAACCACTTGTATCTTCAAGCTCTATCTTCAATTTGAGATTTCTTGTAAACTCTTTGTCATCATCAAAATATATATTCCATAATGCTTGAGAGGTCTTGACTACTTTCATATCAAGTCACAACATTTATCTCACAGCAGTGGATAATTTTTTTTTTTAAATTTCAAAATGGAAAGCTTGTGTATGCATTAGTAATAGGAAAAGTTAAAGGACTTTGATTTTAGATAACTATTTATTTGTTTAGAATTTTAAGAGAAATTTAACTATTGCTAGTTGTTTGGTTGAATATGATTTGATAATGTAATTTAATTCCTTAATTTCAATAAGAAGTTCATCTTCTTTTATTTGTTCTGGTGCATTATTTTGGAAGGTCTTCATTACTTGTATCTTATACCCCGTTGAATTTATAATGTTCAATTAAAATGATGATAAACAAGAATCTTCACCAAAGAAAGAAATGCTTTAAATAAAACATATCTTTGGCCCTTGCGATTGGGCCAAATTACTTAAAAAAAGAAACATGGCTTAGTTAAAAGAGGGATTCAAAGTTCCATAATCTTTGAATTAAAACATGTATGTAAGTCCTATTTGGAAATTAAAATGACCAAGCAATTTTTCATAGTTAAAAGGATTCATGCAATCGTTCAACTAGAATTGGTATATACTAAAGTATGTGGACCAATAAGTATTCAAGTTAGAAGAGGTTATAATACTTCATTATATCAATGAATACTCTGGATTTGAACATGTGAACCTAGTGCCCCATAAGTCTAAAGTTTTTGGAAAATTCCAAGAGTTTTAAGTTTGAGATATAAAAACATGTGTAGGCATTCAAATCAAAACATTTTGGTCTAACTGGGATGACGAATACCTGTTTGGAAAGTTCAGGCCTAATCTGATTCAAGAGGGGATACTTTCACAACTGTCAAACCCTAGGAATGCCTTAATTGAACAAAATTGTAGAATGTAGAAATCAAATATTTCTAGATATGGCGAAGTCTGTGTTGAATTATCCATCCTTGTCAATAGGGGAAAATATACCTCTAGGTGAACAAATATATATAGGAACCATAATTGAAAATTTAACATGATAATATATAAGTGGAACTAGTAAAAATATTAGTACCACAATGAAAATAATAATATCAAGGAGTTGTTAACATACAATATGTGGATCCTCAAGAACTTGAAGATCCACCATTTGACCCAAACTTGGATCTACCGGTAGATGCATAATGTCTAGTGTGGTACATTCATAGTGGGAGAGAACATTGTCATACCTTAAGTTATCTCTTGTTAAGTGAAATTGATCATAGTAGTTACAATAATGTACTAGACGATATTGTTAATCAAGTGTGGCTCAAAGCTATGAACCATCACTACAAAAAAATTGGTCTTTCGTGGAGGTTATTTTGTGGAGGTTTATAAAACCTCCAATAATTATATATATTGTGGCATTTGGAGAACGCTATGTTGTATTTCAATTTTTTCTTTTTGCTAGTTTTTATAATTTTATGGCAAGTTTTGCCCTCCACAATATTTACTGTCAAAATTTTTGAATATTTTCTGAATATGGCTGTTATAATTTTTTTTAACAATTAATAAAATTCCAAGTTCTGAAGAATGGTTGCATCGTCTTCTTCTTCACATGATGCCTCCTCCTCCCCTCGTCTGAGATGAAATACGTATAAATTAGAAGTGATTGAGAGAGAGAGAACAAAAAAAAAAAAAGGAATCGTGTGAACCTATAGCTTCTTCCTGGTTCGCTTTCTTTTCTGTCTAAATTCTATTATCTTCTTAGGGTTTCCATTTCGTCTATAATTGGGATCCAACCATGCTGATTTTTTCGATCAGTTGAGTGTTTTGCTATTTTTCTATTGTACTTCTTTTTCTGCTTCTCGCTCCTACATTTTGGAATTCGCTCTATGTTTTCTGATTAAGTCTGGTGGCATATCCGAAAGAAATTTTAGGGATTTCCTTTGGGAATGGAGACAAGCTTGATTTCTTGAACCATGAAGTGTTCTCGAGTCCAAACACGGGTGAATTTCCTAGCAGTGATTCAATGGATAGTTTCTTCAATGAGCTTATGAAGGACACACATGCATGCACTTGTAACCCTTCTGGCCCTGATTTTTCTCATAAACACATGGTTTAACCAAGCTTACACACTCTCTTGTTCGTTCTTGCATCTGTTATGTTCGTTTTGATCTTCACTCTGTTTTTACAAATATGTTACTTTGAAGGTCAAATTCTGATCCCAATAATCGGATTCTAGAGATACAAACATCAACCATGTTCATGTTCATGTCCATGTCCATATCCATGTCCTCGCTCATCTTTATTCATCTCGGATCTTCAATCAGTTGACTCAATCGGTGAGTTCCCTCTCTTTATCACTCGCTCTCTTCTCAGATCTATTATAACTAATTGCCTTCTATTCCCCTCATTCGTTGGTTTTCAGGTCAAAAGGATGGAGCCCATGGACATCGTGGGGAAAACAAAGGAAGACGCTTCGCTTCCTAAAGGTTACTTATTATTATTATTATTATTGGTGAATTTGATTGCTTGTCCGTTGTGATTGAACTCTTTTTTCAACCCTCCGTGAATTTCTTTTAATTTCTACATTCTTATTATGAGTCGGCAACGAGGTTTTTTGATTTATTTTTTAGTTTTTCACATGTATTTTTATGTTTTTTTCTAGAATTTTATTTTATTTTATTTTATTTAAAAAAAAAAAAAGTGTAACGGGGGAGCAAAATAAAGAAAATGGCTCACGGTCACTGTTATTCTACTGCGTGGGTTTTGAATTGAGAAAATGTTGCTTAATATGGTTTCTGTTGCACTGTCCATATATTTTACTTTATTTTTAACTTCCTGAAAAAAGAGGTATCTTCTTTGGGATTAATAAGAATCCAATTTGTACCAAAAAAAAAAAAATAAGAATCCAATTTGTCCACAAATGCTTGACTCTATTCTATGGGATTCCCACTAATGCATAAACTTTTTTATAAGTCGAGTCAATTGGTGTGTGTTACACAGCACATGGTCATGTTTATGGATTTCAATAAGAGGGAATAATTCATAGAATTGGCTATTGTTTCCACCAAATGAAGGAGTGTTCATGGATCGTGATGCAATAATTTTGATGAGTTAATCTAATAGTGAATTTGCTTTTGCAGGGCATGAGGGACTTCTTGAACAAAATGGTAACGATGATGAGTCAGACTCAATCAAATGTGAGCGAGCCCCTTTATTTTCATTGCAACCTTTTCTTTTATATGGTTATTGGAATGTTTATTCCAATGCTCTTAGTTTTCTCATACTCTGTTTTTTTTTATTCTCGAATTGATTCTGATTGCAATTTTCCACACCCCAATTGGTTATTATTGCATATTTTGAATCAGTGCTCTAAATATTAAGCAAGTTTTGCTTGTGGTTCTCTATGTGTTTGTGACTGTGTTTATAGTTTCATCACATAACATCTAAATATTAAGCAAGTTTTGCTCGTGGTTCTTCCATTTTTATATTTGAACATAGTTGCAGTCTGAGTTTTCTCTATTTTGGAATCTGAATTTCAGTTTATTTCTGTTGCTACAAAAAATTAACTAGTGGGAGTTTCTTTGTTGTTTAGTGGACAAGGGAAACCAAGTTTCCACATGCTGTCTGGGCAGCTGGTCATGGTCTTATTGCTCTTCTATTACCAAATTTTGACATTGTTGATATTATTGAATAAAAATGAGCACATAATTAACATGTGTAGTGTAGTCATTTAGCTGTATTTGTTTTATTTGCTTATATCTATTTGTAGTGTAGTAATTCTTAAGACGTATTTGGATCTGGATCTTGTGTGTAGTTTAATTTGAGTGCTAGAGAAGGCATAGATGCATTTTGTAAGTTGTGACTTGTTGACACTGATGCAATTCCTAGTAAGAAGCAAATGATGCATTTCATAAGACCGTTACATTTGTATGCTCTCAGGAACTAAGTGAGACCATAATTGCTATTTTCATTGGTAACATGACAATACATTAGTTAAATCATCTTTACTTCATATCACATGTTAAAGTTGTGTTCTTGAATAGGCTTGATATGCATGACATCAACTTGCAATTCACATATATTGTTTCAGGAGTACGAATTAGATGGTGTTGATTGGACCAAATTAGATTTTGAGGACAATCAAGAGTGTTTGGATCTATTTGAGAAGTTATTTATATGGTTCAAGCTTCCTAATATTTGTGAGTTATTCCTCTCTTGCTGGAAACTGAGCCTTTGTTTTAATTTTAGTTGCACCCATTTCTGGGCAGTATGTCTTTTACAAAGCAGATTATTTTTATTTATTTATTTATTTATTTATATGGATTTATTTTTTGTTGTCAGCAATCTTATCAAGTGATTTCTGAATATGTTGTGTGCTTTCACTGATTTGTCATAGGTTGGAACAAAGGTGGCTGTTGTTTCACGAAAGACAAATGACTTCTAGATATTGTCATTATTTGCATTTATGCCTTGTTTTTAATTTCTAGTCTTCACAAATGACTTTTAACGCTTTAGCGAGAACAACTTTTGGTTTTGATGTAATCCATTTAACGTGTTTTGATAATATGTACAATTTTTGTGTACATATTTTTGTGTTTTGTTGTAAATATAATTTTGATTTTTCTTTAATGTGTTTTGATAATATGCTATGCAGTTAATGATCTTGGTTGATGATGCTGGAAGACAATGGCCAATGATTGGTCATGCACCATGGAATGGTTGCAATCTTGCTGATTTTGTCATGCCTTTCTTTTTGTTCATTGTGGGGATGGCCATTCCTCTTGCTCTCAAGGTTAGTTGTAAATGAGAAAATAGGGTGACTCAGAATGCTTTAAGTTCCTAGATTCTATGTTCCTTTGTTTGTTTTTCTTCTTCTTCTTCTTATATTTTGGTTCAAACCAGTCCTTTATCTATTGATGCTTCTAGTTGATGTCCAGAGAATACCAAATAGACTTATAGCTGTAAAAAAGGTGCTAGTTAGAACACTCAAAACTCCTCTTCTGGGGTCTTCTCTTACAAGGTTAGTTTTTCTCCTACATAGAAAAGTAATGTAATAAACATAACTTTTTCTACATGCATTTCCTCTTAAGTCTTATACCTCCGTTTTTAATAATGTGATATATGAGCATTTTCTGTTAGCCTTGGAAGTGGACTTAAGTTCACAGTTCCCAACAGTGCCCCAGTTTTGGAGGGGATGAAGAAACATGAACTACTAATTCAATATAACATAAATTTCACTAATCGTTACTCCCTTCTGATCATTAAAATTGGTAGTGTGAAAGTTATTATGCTAAAATGTGCTATAATAATTGAATCTAAGTTTCATATTAGCAAATATTCTCCTGATATGACATCCTTGTGGGGTGAAAGACAAAATATTATTATGCCTTATTTTGATGTGATGGATGACCTCAATGATGAAGGTGGTTATTCACATGCTCCGGGCAATCTAACATATGGAGTTGACAAAAATGTTCTCACTTAAGGTATTATCAGAAATGACCTTTCGGATACAGTGCTGTTGTAAGGTATTTTATGCACAATTTAAACGACTTATTCAAATAACTCTTTGCTTCTATTCATCTTTATTTTATATTTGATGTGTATATCTATATCTATATCTATGTTTTTTACCGTTATTTTGATTTGTAATTTTAGTAATTGATTTTTACTCTTTCATTGTGCAGGTTTCATCATATCTGTTTCAATTGCTGAATGATAGTCATTCTCCATAAAACCAATTTTGTTGCTTCAACCATGTCATGGTTGATGAGTTGTTAACGAGACGCAGCCTCCTGTAGGGGTGTTTTTTTCCTTTATTGGGGTTTGTTGTTTAGTTGGTGGCTGTGAACTAGTTACTTTGTACAGCATTCTGAATATTCACTTGTGTGAGTTTACAGCTACCAAAATAGATGTTCGCTATAAACAATATCGTGATGCAGTTTTAAAGCTTAATATTTAAACGTTCAACTACAGCATCCGTAGGGCTTTGTAACCTTTTGAATGGGAACCTACAAGATTTAAAGTACAATTTTTCTCAAATAACAAATAAATTTATATTTGAAATGGACGTCTTTTATTATTCAAATAAAATCATTTCTCGTAAGCTCATTTTTTTTTAAATATAATAAAAATATTGTGGAGGTTTATGCCCTCCAAGAAGTGATAAATGTTGTGGGGGTCTATGAGTGACAGAAAGTCAAACATATTTGTGGAGGTTTCGAACCTTCAAAAAATACTTTAACAAATTGTGGCACTGCACACAAAACCCCCACAAACTATGTTGTGGCGAAGACAGAACTGGGGGTTTGGGTGAATGCCACAAATGTCTTTTGTGGGGGTCAAAGACCTCCAAAATATGAAAATAAGACCTCCACAAAACACTTGAATTTTTGTAGTGCATGAGGTGAAATACTTCTATTTCAACTGTGTTCGGTCTTTGATGAAGGCACCAAGAGGGGTAAGACCCATTAGGTGTAATACTTTTCTAATATTTGCTTTATTTTACTACTACTACTAATAGTAATAATAAAAATAATAATAATACAAAGTATATATACCATCAGAATGACAATATATATATATATATATATATATATATATATATATATATATATATAAATTTCTAATATTATTTAGTGATAAAATATAACCCATAATAGTTAGATTCTAATATTTCGGTACTTAAAAGTTATATATACATAATAGTGTATTTTTATAAGATTTTTAGAAAAAATAAAATAAAATAAAATAAATAACAAGATAAAAATGAATAATATTGTAAACACTGATTTGTTAAACTTAAAACAATCTACCTTCAACTTGAATAGGATAGTTAAGACAAATTTGGGATGCAGATACTTTTTCTCCTGTAAGGATTAAAATATCTAATTCGTAGGGTAAAGTGGAAATAGGTAGATTTAGATTTGGAGCACTATTCATAGAAATGAAAAAATGGGTTACACCAGAATCATAAAATATAGTTAAAAGAGAATATTGAATTAGACCCATAGCTTAAACTAAGTTTGAAGCCTTGACTGTTTCTTGACCATTAAGAGTAAAGACTCTCCTTTGGTTTGTGGTTTATTATGTTAGAACTCTATCCATTCTTCTCAGTGCACTGCCATGCCATATGTCCTTGTTTACCACATTTAAAACATCCTCCTTGTCCGGCTAAGCATTCTCCGAAATGTTTCTTCCCACACTTTGAGCATGTAGGGAATTGGTGGTTCGTTTGGTTCTGCTTTCCTTTACACCATATATGTTGTTTGAATTATTTACTTGTGGTCGTTTTCTCTTGAGCTTATCTTCATTTCTCTTTCTTTTCCACCACCTCTGCTTCTCCTTTTTTGTTTCAATCTCCATTATACTCTCTTCAATGTCGTGACATCTATTAATAAGCGCAAAAATTTCTCTAATTTTGTGTCCTAGCTACTACCATACTCTTTAACTCTGATTTCAGTCCCACCTCAATAACATTAATGAATTATGGCATTGATTTACATATGGCTTACAAATATGGGAAATTATATTCTTCTGCAATAGGAAAATTGAATTCTCATACTATAGATATAAATTTTTGAAGTAGGTCCATCATTTAATAAAATAAAAAGAAAAAGTATGTTGGCAGAATTTACTATGGGTGTGCAGGAAGAAAAAAAAAATCTCTAGCAACACCAACAGGAGAAAATATAATCCCCACAAATATATATATATATATATATACTTTTCAAGGGTTTATATTTCTTAGGTGACATAAGAAGAGATTCATCATGCTATATTCACATCATTTTGTGTACAAATATTTTTAATTTTTTAATTTATTTTTTTCCAATAGAACCCACCTGAATATGTATGTGCCCCAAAATTTCTCGTTAGACTGCATACAGTGGCGTAGCCACTCCTATGCCAGGAGGTGCCTTGGCACCTGTTTGGTTTTAAATTTATTTATTTATTATATATAAATATACAATTAATTATAATTAACAAAGATTAAATTTATAATTTGGCACCACCTAAATAAATATAATTATATTTATGTTTTTCAATCATAAAAATAAAACTCAATACCCAAATCCTTTTAACCGATTCATAAATTAAAATCACTTTTTTCACCAATAAAAAAAAAAAATTCACTTTCAAAGCTCTAATACGTGACTTACAATGAAGGAGAATCCCTTTGACTCTAAATGTTGTCTGTATGCTTTAATTTATAGTTCATATCTCAACTGTAAATTAAAATTTATAGAAAATTATTATATTTGTGTGTTTTCATATCCTTATGACAACGCTTGGTTCATTACTTATCATGCTGTGAGAGAAAAGTGAAATTCTTATGTTTGAAATGCTTCCCGAAAAGATTAGTGCCTTTTTATATGTTTTCTTTAATATATAATCATTCAGAAAAATATTTCTGCAGTTAATGCATATAAGTTATCTGCATTTACTCCTAAAATGATGTCGTTTTGGGATTGAAAAATTAAAAAATTATAATTATAAAGACTATAATAACCTTGGAAGAAATTAAGATTATAAAAACACCATAATTTTTGTCTCAAAATGACGTCGTATTGGACTTACTGCAGATAACTTATCTATAGTGAACTACAGAAAAAATGAACCCATAATCATTAATGATTGTTCATTTGAATTTTCAATGTTATGTGATATTATTTAATACATAATTTAGATAATTATGTTAGAATTCATAATAATTTTTTTTATTAATTTGTGTAATTACTATAAATATATTAATAATTTGATGCATTAAATTTTTTTGACACCACCACATTTTTTGGTGTGGCTCCGCTGCATAAGGAGTATGAATCCCTACTTTTCAAAGTGATGTTTGTCAAAATTTTACAATGGTTCAATCCAAAAACGCCACAACTACAAACCTAATCGAGGTGAGGTAATCTACAAGCAAACATATTTGCAAGCTCAAAATGATGTTCTTTCTTCCCTTTACATCAAAGAACAAATATATATGCTACCCAATATTGTCGTTGACGCTTCCTCCAAAAACATTAAACCTCATTTCGGGTATCTCTCTATAAAGCTTTCATCATTCAGCATTTACAGTTAAAATTATAAACATTACCTTATGTTAACAATTAGTGATAAACATCAAACTCTCATATGACAATTTAACATGAAAACGTTTAAGCATCTATATAGTGAGGATATTCTAACTACCAAAAATTCTCACTACTATAACTTACTACTCATCATATCACCATTGGATTAAAGAGAGAAAATGTTAATATAATAATGATTAAATAAATAGTAAGTTGGTAGTGGAAAATTTTGATAGTGAGAATATCTCTCTTCTCTATATATTCACGGTGAACATCCTCAACTCCGGCGCCTTGTCAAACACGCGCCACACTTTCACGGACCTGTCCAAGCTCCCAGTGTACACCATACAACAACATCGATTACCCTCTTCTTCATCTTCTTCTTCAATGGCTGCGATGCACTTAACTGGTCCAGTGTGACCCGTCAGAACCGAAAGCCACGCGTGTGCACCACTCTCCTCTCTCTTCCACACGCAAACACTCTTATCTGTTGGTTTAAACTTTATTCAATTAAAGAAAAATAGAAAAAGAAGTGTCGTTTGGTGAAGGGGTGTGTCCATAGGAATTTGTTAGTGGACATTAATGGTTTTAGAGTTTCTATGAAGTAGTCTTTATTATGCTTAGTTTTCCTAAGTTAGTTATTAGTTTCTGTTAACGCTTTTAAATAGCACCATGTAAACCATTGCAAATTGGCTTGGCATACATAGTAATAGAAAGAGGTATATTCAGAGACTCGTTTAGTGTGTTTGAGTGTTTGAGAGAAACACCATTAGAGGACCTGTGAATCACAAATTGGTATCAGAGCTTGAGCCAATGGAAAATATGAGTAATAGTCTGCCAGTGCCCCGCCTGACAAAGGTGAACTATGAAAACTGGAGTATCCAAATGAAGGCCCTTCTACGAGCTTATGATAGTTGGGGGTTGGTGCAAAACGGGTTCGTAGAACCTGATACAACGGAAGGATATTCAGCAAATCAACTCAAGCAATTGAGTGTGTTGAGATCAAAGGATGCAGCGGCACTATTTATGATGTTTCAAGCCGTTGAAGGAAGCGGTGGTCTTGAAAAAATTGGAGATGCGACGACGGCAAAGGAAGCCTGGGATATATTGGAGACAACTTACAAAGGTGCGGACCGTGTAAAGCAGGTCCGACTTCAAACTCTAAGAGGAGAGTTGGAGGGGATGAAGATGAAGGAAACCGAAGGAGTGTCGGACTTCATCATCCGGGTTCAAACCGTGGTGAACCAGTTGAAACGAAATGGAGAGGTGCTGACCGACTCCAGAATCGTTGAAAAAATTCTAAGGTCATTGACAGACGATTTCGAGAACGTGGTATGTGCAATTGAAGAGTCTAAGGACTTAGCTACGCTTTCTGTTGAAGAGCTAGCAGGTTCCCTTGAGGCACATGAACAACGCAAGAAAAAGAAGAAAGAAGAGACACTGGAGCAAGCACTTCAGTCAAAAGCAAATATCAAGGATGAAAAGGCACTCTACTCTCAGAATGTCCGAGGTAGAGGTCGTGGTCGTGGACGTGGACGTGGACGTGGAAATGGCCGAGAAGGTCGTGGCCGAGGTCAGGAAGTGAAACACGAAGAAAGAGCCGAGACGAGTCAGCAAAATTGGAGAGGAAGAGGACGTGGTCGAGGTGGAAGAGGCCAATGGACAAACCAATCAAACGTTGAATGTTACAAATGTGGAAAGTATGGACATTATTCAAGAGATTGCAACTCGGACAAGTGTTATAACTGTGGCCGAGTTGGCCATTTCGCTAAGGACTGCCGAGATGAAAGAAGAATTGATGAAGCTTCAAACTTCACTGCAGAAGGAGAAATGAAAGATGGAGTTCTGATGTTAGCTCATGGTGAAACTAGCTCGAAGGTTGAGTCGGAATGGTACCTGGATACTGGTGCCAGTAATCACATGTGTGGTTACAAACATTTGTTCAAAGAATTGAGAACGGTGGAAGCTGGACATGTCTCCTTTGGAGACGCGTCCAAAATTGATGTAAAAGGCCGAGGTACAATCTGTTTCTTGCAAAGAGATGGACGAATTGGTACAATTCGGGACGTATATTACGTGCCTGAGCTCAAAAGCAATATTCTGAGCATTGGACAATTGATGGAGAAAGGCTACTCGGTTCTAATGACTGACCGAGTTCTGTTGTTGAAAGACAAACAAGGGCGTCTGACAGCCCGAGTTCAGATGGAGAAAAATAGAATGTACAAGCTGAGTCTGAGGAGTATGGAGGTCGGCTGTTTGCAAGCCGAGGTAGAAGATAAAATGTCATTGTGGCATCGACGGTTTGGACACCTTCATTATGGTGGTCTGACCAAAATGATGAAGAAAAATATGGTGGTGGGACTGCCAAAGCTTAACTCTGAAGGAAATTTTTGTGAAGACTGCGTATTGGGAAAACATGCGAGGAGCCCATTCCAAAGGATGGCGAGATACCGAGCTAGGCAGCCTCTGGAATTAATTCATACCGACCTGTGTGGACCAATTACACCAGGGTCATTCAGTGGCAAGAAGTATTTTGTCACGTTTATTGATGATTTTAGTCGAAAGACTTGGGTGTATTTTTTGAAGGAAAAATCCGAGGTGCTAGAGGCATTTAGGAATTTTAAAGTGATGATAGAAAATGGTACTGGGAGGTACATCAAGTCGGTCCGTTCAGACCGAGGTGGGGAGTACGTGTCAACAGCTTTCAAGAAATACTGTGAAGAACATGGGATAAGGCGGTTCCTGACCGCACCGTACTCGCCCCAGCAGAATGGAGTAGCTGAAAGAAAGAACCGGACTATCCTGGATATGGTCCGATCTATGTTAAAAACAAAAAACATGCCAAAAGAGTTCTGGGGAGAAGCTGTACAATGTGCAGTGTATGTGCAGAACAGATGTGCACATTCAAATTTGAATGACAAGACTCCACAAGAAGCATGGAGCGGATTGAAGCCCTCAGTGGGTCATTTTAGAATCTTTGGGAGTGTTGCTTATGCACACATACCGGATCAGTTGAGGACAAAACTAGATGATAAAAGTAAGAAATTTGTGTTTATTGGTTATGATGAGAAGACGAAGGGATACAAGTTGTTGGATCCCGTTAGTAAAAAGGTGCTGGTTAGCCGAGATGTAAAAGTGAATGAAGAAGATGCTTGGGACTGGAACAGTCTATCAGGGGACAATGTGGAACCCGGAAATAGAGCAATTGAGGTCAAACAACCTTCGACCCATATCCCTGCAAATCCTGAAGTTTCTGATGGTGAAGAAGAGTTGAGACAACCAAGGATGAGGAGTCTACAAGATCTGTATGATTCCACTAGTGAAGCACACCTGATATGTTTGTTAGCAGACTCTGAGGAAGTGAGTTTTGAAGAAGCAATTCGAAATGTGAAGTGGCAATCAGCCATGGAAGAGGAAATTAAAGCAATAGAAAAGAACAAGACGTGGGAGTTAGCCGAGCTACCCAAAGGAAGTCGGCCCATTGGTGTGAAATGGGTGTATAAAAAGAAAATGAATGCTAAGGGGGAGATCGAAAGATATAAAGCCCGGCTAGTGGCGAAAGGGTATAGACAGAAGGCCGGCATTGACTATGACCAGGTGTTCGCACCCGTAGCAAGAATGGAGACTATCAGGCTGTTAATTTCTCAAGCAGCCCAGTTCGGATGGCCGATCTATCAGATGGATGTGAAGTCGGCATTCTTAAATGGAGTACTCGAAGAGGAGGTGTATCTGGAACAACCTCCGGGATTCATGAAAGCAGGACAAGAAAGAAAAGTGTTGAGACTGAAGAAAGCTCTGTATGGGTTGAAGCAGGCCCCAAGAGCCTGGAACACAAGAATTGACAATTACTTCAAGAAAGATGGATTTGAACAATGTCCGTATGAACATGCACTCTATGTGAAGAAAAAGGGAAGTAAAATTCTACTTGTTGCTCTATATGTTGATGATCTGATTTTCTTGGGTAATGATGAAGAGATGATTCAAGATTTCAAGAATAAAATGACGAAGGAGTTCGAGATGACGGATCTCGGTCTGATGAAATATTTTCTTGGTTTGGAGGTCAGACAAGACAAATCTGGGATTTTCGTTTCTCAGGAAGCCTATGCAAAAGGAATTTTAGAGAAGTTTAAAATGAGTAATTGCAACCCGGTTTCAACCCCTATGGAACCCGGTGTAAAACTTTCAAGATATGATGGAGGTGAAAAGGTAGATCCGAGTGTTTATCGGAGTCTAGTTGGAAGTCTGAGGTACTTGACGTGTACGAGACCGGATCTGTGTCTGAGTGTTGGAATAATAAGCCGATTTATGGAAGAGCCGAGCTATACTCATTGGAAGGCGGCAAAGAGAATTTTAAGATATGTTCATGGAACAATCTCACAAGGACTTCATTACTCGAAGTCGGACAAGTACAAACTGACAGGATATTCGGATAGTGATTGGTGCGGAGATGTTGATGACAGGAAGAGCACGGCTGGCTATGTATTTTTCATGGGAAACACGGCATTCACGTGGGTGTCAAAGAAGGAACCTATTGTGACTTTATCTACATGCGAAGCCGAGTACGTTGCTGCTTCCTGGTGCGTTTGTCATGCAATTTGGCTGAGAAATTTATTGAGCAAGTTGGAGCAAGAGCAAGTCGGTTCAACTGAAATCCGAGTTGACAATAAATCCGCGATCGAGTTAGCAAAGAACCCGGTCAACCATGAAAGAAGTAAACATATTGATGTGAGGTTCCATTTCATCCGAGATCAAGTCAAAGAAGGAAAGGTGGAGCTCACTCATGTTGCAAGTCGAGATCAAGTTGGAGATATTTTCACAAAGCCCCTGCCGACGTTGTTGTTTGAAAATTGCAAGAAGAAGATGGGAATGAAAGACGGTAGAGATATTAAAGTTTAAGGGGGAGTTTTGTTGGTTTAAACTTTATTCAATTAAAGAAAAATAGAAAAAGAAGTGTCGTTTGGTGAAGGGGTGTGTCCATAGGAATTTGTTAGTGGACATTAATGGTTTTAGAGTTTCTATGAAGTAGTCTTTATTATGCTTAGTTTTCCTAAGTTAGTTATTAGTTTCTGTTAACGCTTTTAAATAGCACCATGTAAACCATTGCAAACAGGCTTGGCATACATAGTAATAGAAAGAGGTATATTCAGAGACTCGTTTAGTGTGTTTGAGTGTTTGAGAGAAACACCATTAGAGGACCTGTGAATCACATTATCAGCCGAACCACTAAGCACAAGGTTCCCAGCAACAGCAACACAAAGAACCGCAAGCTTGTGTCCTCTCAGAACCCCACCGTAACAAACACCAATATTCTTCTCTCCACGCTCCCAAAAATGCACCGCACCATCAGATAACCCGCCGTAAACCACCGTGGAGAAACGGTTCACCGCCAGAGCCGTCACCGCGCTCTCCTGCTCCAACAGAACCCTTTCCGCCACGTGCTTCGTTCTCCTCCTCCTCCCTTTCCCCTCCTCCCACTCTCTCCTCCACATCTTCACCGTGCCGTCGGCGGAGCCGGTGAACACGCACCACCCCGCAGCCGCCGCCACGGCGTTCACGGCGTCGAAGTGAGCGTTTATCGATTCCAAGCATTTAAAATCCTCCGTTATTCTCCAAACCTTGACCGTTTTATCCCACGAACCAGAATACAACAAGCCATGCTCCTCGTCGATGCTCAAGCACGAAACGGCGTCGTAGTGCTTAACCTTAACCGCGTTTTTGTGTCGACGAACCTTAACGCGGTCGTTTGGATTCATTGAGCTCTTAACATAGTCTCTGAAAGTTGGCAACGTCCCTAAACGACTGTGTTTAGTTGTTATTATTATGCTTTTCTTCTTCTTATTGTTATTCTTCTTTTTCCAGATTCTGATCTTTCCGTCTTGATGACCGGTGAAGATTTTCTCGTTTGAAAAAATGACTATGGCTTTGACTAAACCACTGCTTGATTTGAAAGCATCGTAGTCTTTTAAATTCTTCCATACCCTTATGTTCTTGCTATCTGAACCTGTGTATAACAAGTCTCCTGAAACAGCCAATGAGTACACGTGTCCCTCTTTCCGAACGAGTGTCCCCACGACGCCGTTTTCGTTTTCTAACAAGAAGTTGTTATTGTTATCATCTTTGTGGAGCCATGGAGACATGGTGAAAGGAGTTTGGTTGTTAAATGGTGACATCATGTACGTTGAAGCATTGTTTGAACACCGTGGACTCGCGGTCGCGGCGGCGTTGCTTGGACATCGTCGTTGCTGCTGTGGTGATGGTGGTGGTGATTGTTGTTGGTTGTCGCGTAGCAACGGTGGATCGGAGTGGAAGAAGGTTCCTAGTTTGGGTCTATGCATGGTACCTCTACCTTTCATCTTTGTGGTTAAAGAAAAATAATTAAGGAGAGAAGATAAAAGGGTTTTGCTTATTTGTGCTTGAAGAGATAGAGATATATTGAAGGTTGCAGAATGAGAGAAAGAGAACACGGGATAGGGAACACGGAAGCGTTTATATATAGAGGGAACTGTGGTTGGAAGACACGTGTTACTGGTACCAATTAACCAGGTGTGGTGGTTGGTAATGGTAGTCAATGTATGAAATTATAAAATGACCAAATCACGAGTATACATTATTATGGTCACGTTAAAACTCATATAAAAAGATGAGTAAACACTCTTTTTGTCTCTGACAATATCCACGAAATTCTTTTTAGTCTCTGGTAATAAAAAAAGATCAAATTAGTTCCTAAAATGATGAAAAAAGATCAAGGAGTACTTATTACAATTGACAGAAGGACTAAAGTGACATTTTTTCATAATTTTAGGGACCAATTTGGTCCTTTTTTATTGCCAAAGACTAAAAAGGATTTCGTAGATATTACCAGGGACCAAAAATGATGTTTACTCTAAAAAGATTTGAATTCTAGAAACGAATATGAAAGAAGGATGAGAAAGAGAAAGGATTTGGGACTACAAGGATAAGTATAATTTATGATCCACCGAATATTTTTTGTAGACTCCAACACTCCTCGACACTCTGATACATGTTGCATAGACTCAAAAAAGAATTCAAAAATTGCGTTATTTTTAGTTCTAACTATTATATTCGTTGGATTATGATTATCATTTTATTGAGTTTAATATAAATATTTATGATATTTTATGTTTCTTTATAAAACTGATAGGTATTATAAAGTGTAGCTTCATTTTTTATTAAATTATTGAATATTAAATATAATATATGTTACATAAATTAAAAATATTATTTAATATAAAAATATCATAACGAGTTAAAATTTAACAATTTTTAGAATTAACGTATCAAATCATTGTGTCTTATCGTATTTCGTATCCTCTACCGTACCGGTGCAACATGGAATACAATAGCTTAGCTTAGGTGAGCTTCACACGCTACATGGGGTGCGTGAGGTGAGAACTCAGAATAGAGAAGGTCGTTTGAGGTTGCTAAGTTTGACCTTTGAAATTTTGTACAACGAAGGAAGGGTTTAAGTGATTTGACCTGTAACTTGTCAAGACATTCATTTTGTGCACGCTAATGTTTGTAATTAGTTTTACAAATTTTCATTGACAAATTGAAAATAAAAAATATGTTTTATAATATGTGTTCTTCTTTATTTTATTATCCAAAACAAAAGCAATATAAGAAAATAATATGAAATAATGTGTAAATAACATTATTGCTTTCACCAAATTAAAAATAAAATTGTTGGCATTTAGCACAGTTTGTCTTTTATATCAAAAGCTGAAATTTGATGATTAATAGGCTAATTTACAAGACAAAAAACTATACCGTGGAAATAGAGAGCGACGCAGTTGACTTTTGCCAAATGGATGGGATGGACGTCGATCCAATATTTTTCAAAGCAAATGGTACCTAATAAGTTAATTTAATTAACCTGTGCATATTGTTCAGCACTATCACATTGTTTAATTTGTTGTTGTCTCCTTTTGAATTGCACTTGAGTCTTTGACAACATGATTTGCATGATTAATTTACAATCAAAATTTAAAGTGCCAGAAGGATCGAGACTATATTTCTGTTTCATTCATTTAAACATGATTGTATAATGTGAAATTATCTCAGTTATCTGTAAATTTTTAATGATAACTAATGGTAAGTAAAAGTTAGGAACATAAAATCTTAATTAGCCTTTCTTTTGGATGACCCACAACCGATCGGCTCACTAAGACAATCTCAAACCTCCCCTTGCCATCCATGTCAGCCCTGCTGTCCAGAGGCTACCAATCTCTTTCTCTTTTGTCCCCCACAGGACAGTACCCCCAAGGTAAACACCAAAATGTCTTATCTTTGGATACCCATTCTCCTAAACAGTCTCCCCAGACCTCCCAAATAGAAGTTTCCCTCCTATGGACATAGCAGCAGTGACTACCACTAGCATAGCAGAGACTACATTGCTGACGCCACAACAATGTCAGCCCTCCATGGCACCCCCAAGGAGGGTTGACCCGGCTCACCCTCCCGTGTGAGTAGGGCACCTTCTTCACCTATAAATACCCATCCGTCATCAGATGAAGTGAGAACTTATGTGACGTTACTCTGCAATTTGTTTAAGCCCATACTATCACACACACACACACACCATCTTGCAAAAGGTGACCTAATCTGTAAGAACTCGCACCGTTAAATTAGGAATTTAAATAGTTTAATTATGAGTTCAGGAAATAACTCCATAATTGACTTTGGATAAATATAGAAAAAACAGAATAATTATCGAGAAGGTCAAATAACGTTTAAATTGCTTTTCTGATGAAAAGTGCAGATACCGGTTCTGCTTCACGATATAAATGCATACCGGTAAAGTATTCTGAAAAATTATTATAAAAATATAAATATTCTTAGAAAAATATCTAGGTCAAGGATATCAAGTTTGGGGTAAAAATAATGAGCAGTGATATCAGAACTAATACCAACTATTTATAAAATGCGTACTGATAAAGTATTTCAAAAAATTATAATAAAAATATTTTAATTCCTAGAAAAAATGTCTAGGTTCAGAATCTAAATTTTGGTATAAAAATGATTAGCGGAGCTATTAGAACTAATGTTGTTGATTAGTGGGCGTACTAATATAAAAAACCATTTGCACTAAATCCTAGGTCAGTTTTTCTGATCCCAAGGTTGATCCCATGGCTACCACCTTCCCCCTTCATGAAAACTTCAACTTTGTGCATGAAACTTAGCCAAGAATCCGCCTTTCACCACATTTATTTAATCATATGCCATTGAACCATCACCACTCATTGTGAAACTTGAGTCTTGTGAGGTAAAGATTATGTCTTGAGGGTTTAAGCTTCTATTTGCATTGAGGAAGGGCTGATCACTTGAGCTCTTAGTGTGTGAGCCATGAATACACTCTAGGAAGCTCCAAGAACCAAACTTTGTGAAGAAAGAACCTATCTTGGAGTGAGATTTTCGTGCACCACCAAGTCAGTAGCTTGGAGCACCTTCAAAGTCCTCAAAGCTTCCCCATTTTTCTATTTTGGAAGGTCCTTAGGTAACTACAAATTATTCCCCTTGTGTTTTCTTGAAAATGAGTTAGTTTTGTGAAGTAAAAAGTGGACATCTTAATGAATCATGTAAAATATGGTATGGTTATGTTTAAGCATGTGATTTGAACTTCTGTTTGATGAGAAATTGGACCTTAGACCCTTGGAAGCCATGGAACCCGCAGATTATGCAGATAACTATGCAATTTTGGTGTTCTTCCCGCGTGGTAATCAATTACCCTGTGCATGGTAATCGATTACCATGTGGAGTAATTGATTACCTTGTTTATGGTAATCAATTACCGTGTGGAGTAATCGATTACCCCATGTATGTGGTAATCGATTATCCCCTGTCAGAAAACCAAAAACTAGTTCTGATGAGTGGCAAATTCCCCATTTGGGTATGGTACCCTAGGGAGTCAGTACTACTATTGAAAATATAAATACAAAGAATAGTGAGGGTATACGATAATTATGATTTAGAAGGGATTTAAGTCACTAAACGAAAAAGAAAATAATGCTAAATGGATATGAAATTTGGGATTCTGAATATTAATAATGTTTTGATACAAAACAGATTACAATTGTCGGATTGTGTGATTGTTGGTGTGTCTGTGTATACCGAGCCTTTGTATAGGGATTTTGGCACTACAAGTAAGCTTTCGAGTCCTCGGTTTTACCCATTGATGGTTCCAAGATACTTCATGGAGGGATGGTTTATATGCATGATGTGTTTTCTGGAAAATATATGTTTATGTTATGAATATGGGATATGTTGCTGAGCTGGATTATGTTTAGTGCATTTACCATATGTATGTGGGTCATTCACATGAGACGGTAATCCCTGAGCATGTCAGGCCACATGCAAGATGGTAAATCCGTGTGTGAAGTACATGGTTGACTCCTTGTGCTGTGGGTTGTAGGCGTACGTAATCTCTACATTTTATTCTCTGGCCAGTAGGATGCATATACAATTGACATGGACATATGCTGCATTGCACAAATTTTGCCATTATACTGTTGTTATCATTTTTGAACTTATATTGCACATGTAAGTGAGCTTGGGGTAGAGAGATCCTTGAGGGCCCATTGTTATCATTTCAGGTACAGATGTTCCTTATAGTTGTGACCTCTGGTGGTAGGAGGTCGGAGTTGAGCTGACATTATGCATGATTCTTACTTTTCATATTTGAATATGATTATGCCTTGTTATTATTATGACTTTAGTACTTGAGACATGACTTGATGATTATGTTGCTTTAATTGGTGAGCATGGGGGTTATCTGAAACATCACGAGCACTGACGATGACGGGGAATGATCGCCGGTGCAAAGAGGCACGGACAAGGAGCGGCTCCTGACAGGCTTCAAGTGTGGGGTTACATGCATGAATGAATCGATTTGACACCCGAAAGAGAGGGATTCCAAAGACTGTGCAGGTGTGAGACTGCACAGTTTGGGATAGCTTATAAGAATTAATTAGTACTACCTATACTAACCAGATGCATCTTCTTTTCGGTAGCTCGGAACGGAAGAACTCCACAGTTAAGCGTGCTTGTCTTGGAGCAATTCTGAGATGGGTGACCTCCTGGGAAGTTTTCCCAGGAAGTGTGCGAGTGAGGAAAAAGCACACTGAAAAGTCTCGTGATAGTATGTGGGGATAGTCGTTGATTCTTGAAGCGGTCGGGCGTTACAAGTGGTATCAGAGCAGGCCTCTCTTCCAGTACGGTGTGGTTCGAGGACGAACCGGGCGGAAGCTGGTGGGCATATAACATCCCGAGCATTGACGAGGGCGGGAAGTGATCGCCGGTGCAAAGAGGCACGGACAAGGAGCGGCTCCTGACAGGCTTCAAGTGTGGGGTTACATGCATGAATGAATCGATTCGACACCCGAAAGAGAGGAATTCCAAAGACTGTGCAGGTGTGAGACTGCACAGTTTGGGATAGCTTATAAGAATTAATTGGTACTACCTATACTAACAAGATGCATCTTCTTTTCGGTAGCTCGGAACGGAAGAACTCCACAGTTAAGCGTGCTTGACTTGGAGCAATTCTGGGATGGGTGACCTCCTGGGAAAACTTCCCAGGAAGTGTGCGAGTGAGGAAAAAGCACACTGAAAAGTCTCGTGTTAGTATGTGGGGATAATCGTTGATTCTTGAAGCGGTCGGGCGTTACATTGTCCATGTTACATTTGAATAAGTTGTAGTTATTCAGAATAAAGTTGTATTATTGTATTAGGACATGTCTGGTCTACGGGTTGTAGTTCCATAACTTGATGAATTATATATAGTATGAGATTATTCAGTTAGTTATTTATTGCAATTTACATACATGCGGTTTTTGAAAAAGAATAAGTAAATCCACATAGTTAATGTGATAATGGTCATAATTGAAAAATTTTAGCTTCCGCATTTTATTTGAGCTGTGCTTATTACCATTTATATGTTTAATACACTGGTTGCACATGGGATGTTACATAATCCTTGGGACGTTGCCATTTAACTTGGTTTGTACCTCTGTTATCGGCGATACCCATCGATACTCATCCCCTCCAATGGAACATATTGGGCTTGCAGGTCTCAACAGTATAGCCTTAATGATAAATCTATAGTATCTAATTAATATTCTCGTAAAACATCCATAAGAAATGTCATCTTAATTTCCAAGCACACTACACCAAAAGCGGGTTTTAGCGACGGTTCAAATCGCCACTAAAAAATTCAGTGGCCAATTGAGAACTGACTTAGAAACTGGTGACGTTAAAAATTTTAGCGTCGGTTTACATGAACCGTCGGAATAAACGATGTGAAAAACAAAACCGCCGCAGCATATATACAAACCGTCGTAGATTATTAGTAAAAAAATTATTTTTTATTTATAGCGGCGGTTTTGAACCGCCGCTAAATCGTGTAAATTCATTTTTTTTAAAAATTCATTTTTTGTGGTGATTTCAATGAATATAATTTTTTTTTGGTAAACATAAATATTTCAAATAGCCACTGGATTGTAAAATTCATTTAATTATATAATTTGACTTAAACTTTTGCAATGATTTCATTGATCGTAAATACATTTTTTATTTATGATCAAACCTGTTATTATAACATTAAAATTAAAAAAAAAAAAACTAGAAACAATAATAAAGATCAATATAAAAAGCCTAACATTAAAATTTTATGTATCCAAACATATGACAAAAATAAAGTACATAAGTCTTTTACAAATTAATCATAAAAGCAATCATAATGTCAATATAACTACAAATGTTTAAACATAAGCAATCTACTATGGCTGATGAGTATACTATGGTTGATAAGTAGCAGAATGTGAAGAAGGTTGAACCTCTATATTCTTTCTTCAGTCCCTATTCTCTATATCCAATATCAACGAGATTTGAACCTTATACCTTAAATTCGAAGTCTCCATCTTCAATCATTGTAACTTCCCATCAACTATATGGATTGATTTATATATATATATATATATATATATATATATATATATATATATATATATATGCTTATAGACATGCTACTTTAATGCTAATAATTCCACAAATTCAGAGTCAACCTGAAAATTGATAGAACTCAGAATTATTAGGCTTAGAACAACCATAAACTTTCTTCACACTTGATCAAATAACTGATTTCGGGATTGGTATGCATTTATTTACCAGGAAAATTGGTATGCATTTATTTATCCAGGAAAATTGTTCTCAAACGTTCATATTTTCATGAACAATAAATGCTCACTGAGATGTTTCTTTTCTCTATCTTGAGTTGAATGTTGAAACTTGGACTTCAGTTTAATTTTTAAAACGGACAGAGAAAAATTAAAGTGGCTGCTCTGCTTACCAAAAAAAAAAAGATGGCTGCTCCGTTACCTGTACAAAAAATTAAGCTGGTTAGAATTCCAGTGTACTGCAATTTCTTTGAATTTTGAATGTATGACAGAATTACAATAAAGTAATTCACAGATACCTACCTTTTCTTGAATTGAATGTATGGCAGAATTGTATTGCCGCTGACCTTCAAGTAAATCACTAGTGTTGCCATTATGATCAGAATCTATCAAATCCACATATATCTATCTATCTACAATGACTCGCTCATAAAATTAACAAGTGAAGTCTGCATCTGATATGTTAGTAAGAATTGAATTGACACATTAATTTTGGATATTATTTTTATTGACAGGCTAAAGAGTACAATATTTACCTAATCCCAAGGGACAATTAAACGATCACATATAATTATATATGAATTATGAGTTGATGTGAATATAAATGAAAGAGAATATATGAATGAATGAATGCATGCCTGGAGCTCAGTGGTGACAGGGTACTCGTCCATGTCGACGTAGTTCTTGTTGATGGCAGCCATGATGAGCTCTAGGGATGTGCATGGGTCGAACCGAACCGGTTTTTTTGAAAAACCGAACCGAATTGGTTTAAATGGTTCGGTTCGAAAGTGGTTCGGTTCGGTTCAAAAGTGGTTCGGTTCGGAAGTGGTTCGGAACCGGTTCGGAAGTGGTTCGCAACCGGTTCGGAAGTGGTTCGAAACCGGTTCGGGTCGACCCTCTTTTGAAAAGAAAAAAATTAAAAATTTATAAAATAAAGTTATAAAAATTAATTTGGTTCGGTTTGAAAATGGTTCGTTTCGGTTCGAAAACGGTTCGGTTATGAAACCGGTTCTAAAAACTGGTTCGGTTCTTAAACCGGTTCTAAAAACCGGTTCGGTTCATAAACCGGTTCTTTAAAAACCGGTTCGGTTCATGAATTGGATTTTAAAAACCGGTTATTTTATGGGGCGGTTCGGTTCGGTTCATGGTTCGACCCACTTTTTTGGTTATTTTGCACATCCCTAATGAGCTCAGTGGCAACCTGCATATCATCAAAAGAAAATATTGTATTAAGGTCCCTATAGCAAAAACATGGAAGGAAACAAATAAATATGAGCAGGCAAAAGATAACAACAGTGAATGGAAAATATCGTAGTTCTAAATTCGCTGATTTGAGTGCTTACGAGGCTGAAACTTCGTGTGGTCTTTGATGATGAAAATCTGATGAGACTCCTGAAAACACTTGACGCCATCTCACAAATTCAAAAATAACTTAAATTCAGATCAGCAAATCAACTAGTCCATTTATTATTCTTAACAACTTCAGGCTTAACCATTAAAATTGTCTAGCATCCTTTTATTTTTCAAAAGGAACCAAATCCAGGTTGATTTATTGACAAGTTCCAGCAATAGGAGGCACTCAATCCCCTCTATCTTTGACCTATTTCCTCTACTTTCAATCATTTATGATCATACCCTAGTTTTCAGATTGATACAACCAGGAATTCATATCAATTCCATAAATAATTATGGGCTATAGCCACTCATAAAGTTGCTCAAATTTTAAATGCTAAACGTGGAAGTGGGGATTATAAAAGAAAAGGAAGGTAAACAACAAAATAGGGTGTGAATGTGATTAACAGAATAAGACATGTAAGCAGTGAGATTAGACACGGGCCATAGTTTAAAGGATGAATAAATTCACAGCTTAACAGTCAATAAATATGCAACAATTTCACAGCATAACAGTTTAAAGGTCATAACTTCTCCATCTCTTTATCTGAATCCAAATTAATTGAACTTCAAAAAAAAATTGAATTTGAATTTGAATTTGACCAATAGAAATCTTGACATACATCATCAACATCCCAAACCCTAACAGTCTTGTCAGCTGAGGATGTAGCAACACGCAACATACTTGGACAAAATCGAACTCAGTTATCCAATGAGCGTGCTCTTCAAGTATATATTTCAGGTTAAATGATTCTGTGCACCACAAAGAAGTCTGCACCACAAAACAGAATTTTAAATTCAAATCAATAAACAAAAGCTTCTTCCAAACCCCACTAAATATAACATTTCTACTTAAATAGAGATTATTTCATAGTTGAAATCGGATCAACACAGCACCTACCTTTTTATCTTGGCCACCAGTAACAAACAGTTTTCCATCTGATGAGAAGTGACAACACTCAACTTTATGTGTACTTGCCATTATATGCTTGATCTCCTTGAATGAGAATCCTAATGCACAGTAGACCAATTTTATTTGATATCATAGATTTTTCAATCTTAGGAAAACTGTGATTGCCTCCTTTTGTGAGTGCCTCCTTTTGCTGGAACTTGTCAATAAATCAACCTGGACTTGTCTAGCATCCTTTTATTTTCCCTCAGAAGCTCTGTCATCATCACTTGTCTTTTCTTAGCTCTCTTATTAAAAAATAACTTAAATTCAGAGCAGCGAATCAACTAGTCCATTTATTATAAAAAAATTCAATAATAATTTTTTTAAGATAAAAAAAGATTATTATTATTATTTAATGGATGATACTCCGGTGTACAATGATTAATTAATGCGATATAATATTATATCTTTTGCATGTCTAGTCCATTTATTCATCTTCAACCTCATTAAATAAAGTAAATTCATCCATGTTAGCAAATTAAATAGTGTCATCCACAATTACTAGAAAAAGAAAGACAATATATATTCAGTGCTCATTTAAATTGGGATTTTCTCCTTACCAAAAACTTGTGATAAAGACTGGAGAACTACAATGCATTTGCCTCGATTAGAACCTATCACTTTCAGCAAATTCTGGCATGTGTTTAGAAAGAGGAATTGGCAGCATCACATATATATTTATTCTAAATAATATTTGCTATGTTTGACAGATCCAATTTCACAAATCAAAAGACATAAAAACACAATCTAGTAACCTATATCTGTGCTTGGATACTTCGAAAAAGATAGTAAAGATCAAAATTTATAATTCATTCACAATAGACTTTACGAAGCTATGGAAATTGACAACATCAAATAGACATGAGCTAAAGAATATTGATACGAGCTATAGTATAATTACTCCTTTTGTAAGTTGGCAACTAATTTTTGCCCGGGCTTCCTTCTAGGGCCAAGCTGCATCATAACTTAAACAAAGACAACAATGCAATATAAACATTAATACATGGTAGAGGAGATCCACCGGAAACTTCCATGCTATCCATATTCTGTTTTGATCAAAAGCCCACATAATAAGAGAAAGAAAAATAAGACATAATGCCTCTTAACTCCAAATGAAACAATTTCCTCTTTCTTTTTCTGACCAAATTTGAAACAGCAGCTAAACAAGTTAAACATTACCTGCACATAATTTTGATCCTTATTTTCATCACCAAATCTAAAATAACGATCAAGCACCTTTCCACAACAGAACAGAGCATGTACCAAGAAAGTCTCATAATATTCGATGAACCCAAATTTCATAATATCAACCCCAAAAAAAGGCACAATATACTCTCAGTAAATTTAAATGTACTCTTAATAATCCCTAAAACTTGGAAAATCAACCTCCAATAATCACATCCAAAAATCGAAAAACAAAAAAAGGTAAAAAGAAAAAAGAAAAAAAGAAGAAGCTTAATCTATCCCAAAGAACAAATAATAATTTATTTAATAAAAAGAAAAAAGCAAAAACCATTGGTGATAATAGCGCTGAACGAAGGTCTAGAACCCTCTTCGAAGCTTCTCTTACAACAACAAACGCCTCTTGCAATACACACACACACAATCAAAAGCAACTTCATTTGAGAAAATAATCTAAAAAATGCATAAAATTAAAATTCCCAGACTCACAGGCAAGAGAGAATCCAAAGCCTGGCCCTGTTGCGCGCGTTCTCGCAGTGCAAAAGTCTTGTCCCTGAGCTTCGAATCCGACAATGCAGAAATCCCTGATTCCAAACCATTGATGAGGTTAACGGTTGCCGCATACTCCTTCCTCGTGGATTCTCCTGTATCAGCGCCTTTGAAGATGCCGCCTAATAAACCTCCGAGCGAGGCTACGGCACCCGATCGGCGCCTCCTAGTTTTGGCACTGCAAGTGGAAAATGACACTGGTTGAAGCTGAAGGTCTCCGTGAAGAAAAGAGGAACTAGTTAGGGTTAGGGTTTTGTGGTGATAAGGTCTCTGCGGATTCCAAGTTTTGGAGGTAAACGAGGAACAGAGTGAGGAAGTTGCCATGCTTTGATTTTAGAATAGTGAAGGAAATTCGAAGAAATAATTTATAGTGAGAATTTTGGTTGTGTGCCTAAGTTATTAAAATGTGATGAAAACAAAGAACTTCTTATTTAAGGGAACATTTAATGAAAATGGAAAGATGAGAAGTTAGACGAGAAAGATCATAGTAATGAGATGATGTATAGCGAGTAAAAAGTGAGACGAAGCTATAACCGAGCGAATGCAAAAAATTAAAGTATCCGAGGCGGTTTAATTGAACCACCATTATTAAACTGACGTAAAAAATCGGTTTTGCTGTAGTGGCACTAATTTGTTATTAAAAATAATGAATAAATAATATTTTTTTCAAATTAAGATTAGACAAGACATATCCTCTCCCACACTCTAGGGAAGGTGTTTTTTCTTTTCTTGTTTCTTCAAAATCAAACAAAGATCACCTAAAATGGATTATCATCTATCTGATTTTAATATCATCATGTCATAAGGAAGATATCAACTAAGAGAAAATGGTTCGAACATTGATTTGTTAAGTATGACTGAAATTTTTCACATGACATGATCGTATAAAAATTAAACATGAAAGAATCCATTTTCACTTAATTATTAATTAAACAAATATATTACTTTGACAATTTGAATCTGAATTTTGAACAACATTTTAAAAAGTTAACTAATGTTCTTAGAGCATGCCTTCAAGGATTGATCGAAAAAATTATTCAATCTTAATTATTGCAAATCTGATTCCAGAAATATCTAACTAAAAAAATCATGTTTAATGAGTATAGCACTTTTCAAAATACATGCTAGACAATATGGTACGGCTTAACGTGTTTTTAACTAAGTCCGATCAATGATGAATTGAGTTACTGTCTGATTCTTATATTGATGATTCATTGAGCACAATTTCTATACTTTTGCATTTTCCCCTTTGTTTTTAACTTAGTCCATTGCTAGGGATATCAATGAGTAAATCTAGTAATGATTTGATAAGTGTCAAAGACACTATGTTTACAGGATCAAAGATATTTTAAATAATGATGAATATGGTCCAAAACATAGTAAGAAAAAATTAATAAATGCAAAAGACTTTTGAGTTTTATGAATGAACATGATTCTGACTTCAAAATATATTGTTTTCAGGTTTCAAATCTTAAATTAAAGTTTTGATGGATCAACGAAGTTGAAGAAGTCAAGAATCAAGCCAAGAATCCAACAAGCTTGTATCGAAATTACCCACTCCTCGCTAGCTTGCTCGTTGAAGCGAGCAAGACCAGCGAGGACGTAGTTTTTGCTTGCACTCATGCTCGCTTTAGCGAGAAACATCGGCTAGAGGATCGTGTTTGCTCGCTAAGCAGCTCGCTTCAAATTTAGATATTTCTGCAACTGCGACTGGTCATGTTATCCTCGTTCCTTATCTTATTAGTCTCACTTAAACTCTGATCCTGCAACTCCAGATATTGGTTTGAACCCCTTTTTCTTTTGCATCAAGTGCAGGAAAATACGCTGCTAGATCTGTTGCCAGTTTTGACCCAATTAAAAGCTCATATATATTTTCTTTAAAATGTCATGTCTAGGATTATTCTCATTCATTTTTGGACGGCCGAAGGCATTTCGGGAGGCAGAGGAGAAACTCTTTGGGAGGAGAAGGAGGAGGAGCATTGAGGGCTTTACCGTGGATGTTCTCTGATCAAGTTTTATCATGAACTCTTATCCATTTTCATCTCTTGTTTTTGTTTCTTTGACAATGCTATAGTCTAGGTTCTTTTATGTAGTTAGGGTTAAATGAAACCAATGGATTCCTAATAATATTTATTCTTTTTCCTATAATTTGATATTCGGTTTCAATGTTATGCAATGAATCTATTTTTCCATGACTAGTTTTGTTTATGAACTGATCACTCATAGATAAACATATGAATCTTGCATGACAATAGAATTGTTGGTGCCTTGATTTCGATTGATTAATTGCTAGGATTTGTATGATCTAGGCATAAGCTTACAAATTCTATGACATGTGATTTTTGTTTTTAATGCTTGCTCTTGGAAAGATCACTAAGAGATTAGGGTTTTGAATATAGTAAATGATTAAATTATCAAAGGATTGAGGGTTAATTAATTTAGAATAAAACGTCAATAACATGAATTAAACGTTAGCTATAGGAAATGCTACGCCTTGCATTCTTGATTTCAAATCGCTCTTGAATCTTTGTTCTTGATTCTTGTTCTTCTTATTTTAATTGTTAATTAAAATTCTATTTTTAATAATTAAGTCGTTATTCTTAATAACCTTAAAGATCGATTCAACTTTGGTAGCGCAAATAAGTTAGTGCTTTGTACATTAATCCTCATGGAAATAACAACCTCACTCTTTTTTATTATATTACTTATACGACCGGTGCACTTGTCGTGTTCGCAACACAAGACAATGGAACTACCGCCACGATCAATCTTAGATTTGTAATACAAGCTGAATTCCTTGCCCAGCTTGCCTAGAAGCCAATAACATGCATCGTTTGGTTTCACTCACAAAATGAGATTTTTCACATCACATGCTAAGCTAAAACCTGGTCAATTCATAAAAGTGGTTGTCCATGCATGCGTTTTAGAGTTGAGAGTATAATGCTAGTTAAACTAACAGCTACGGTTTCATGTCCTTCCTTTTTTAGGAGGATCACCTAATGGAATGTGAATGGCTCCATGAGTGGCAGCTAACGCACACTATCAAAGTTGAAATTGTGGTTTGATTTGACGGATTTTGTTAATTACAGTTAGTATGAAAAAGATCCTGCCAAGAACAACTAGGACTTATCCCTAGCTTCTCATAGAAAAAAGAAAGAAAGAATATTATATATTTTTCTGAAGGGTTTTATAAGAGTTATGTTGTAGGAAAAGTGATTGTGTAATGTTATAGAGATTCGTTTTGCGTGCTAGAATTTTTTTTTTTTTTGATGTTGGCCCCACAAAATGTTGTGAGTGTAGGAAAGTTTTTCTGGTCATCTATTAAAAGAATTAATTCCTAGCTAACGATCTTGTCATGGTGTTTCTTTCCTATTATTCAGGGCAAGCTATGAAAAGTAATAGATATTGGCATGTTTGAAATCTGTTTCGAAAAAGAGTTTTTGATTTTTAGAAGAAAAAAAAAACTCTTTTGATAAGTGTTGTTTTGTAAAAAAAAATTATAATTATAATTGTTTTTTGTTTTTATAATCAAATTTAAAAAATATATTTGAGTTATTTTTATTTTGTGTTTTGACTTTTAACATTCAAAAAATAAAAATAAAAATAATAGAAAAAACTTATTTCATTAACTATAATAATTTTAAGAACAAAAAACTAGAATACAATCAAACACACCGAAGCTTTTGATGGATGAGGTAGCTATTATATAATAATAACCTTGTAAATTTGTAATACATCAGAGCCTTGAAATCTCTCATAATGATAACTACTTTCCATTTTTGATGAGTTGGATGTGTGTGTTTTTTTAGTAAATCTCAATATTTTCCTTTGAAAATTTTAGCGGTAGAGATTTGTTTTTGAGAATTTTAAAAATTTAAGAATTGATCAAATTAGTTCTTTATGAATCATATATTACCTTTTTATACATCGATGGCACTGAAATTTGAACATATAACTTCATGTATATTATTTGAAGTCCCCGATAGTAGACCAATCATAATAGTTTATCGTCAAACATTAGTTTTAGACAAAAACCAATATGACAAATTAACATTTATAATTCTTATAAATCAGCGTAATATTCTTACAGTTTGAGGAGCTCATTAATGTGTCACCGACAAAATTTTAGAGAATTTTTGTTTTTTCTTTGGGTTCGTTTTTTTTAATTACTGCAGATAAGTTATCTGTAGTAAGCCCAATACGACGTCATTTTGGGATGAAAATCATGATATTTTTGTAATTTTAATTTATTTCAGTATTATAATAGTCTTTATATTTATATTTTTTAAGATTTCAATATCAAAACGACGTCATTTTGGGAATAAATGCAGATAACTTACCTGCATTAACTGCGAAAACATTTTTCCTTTTTTTTTTACATCGTTACAGCATGAATTAAGTTCGCAACATAACATGTTAAAATGATTAGTTTTTTTTTTGGTAATCAGAATGATTAGATTTAACTCAACTTGAGGATTGCTCAAACATTGTAAATAATATTTTGCTCATATATTTAGGGTGTAATCTCCTGCTTTTCATACATAAAAAAAATATGCCACTCTTTCCTTTTTTTTTTAAGTGGACCTCATATGTTTATGTTATAGAAGACAAATAGTGATATCAAATCACTATTGCCTTGAACCCATGTAATTGACAGAAGGGGTAGATGATCAGAGTTATCACTGTGTAATAATAAAAATAAGAACAGACTTACTTGTAATCCGAATAAAGAATTAGTCAGAAAAATGTATGCAGGAGAGGATTGAATCCGAGCCCACAGAACGTGTCTCCTTAAGACAATTTGCCCCCTCACAGATGCCCAAGGTTGATGGACACTTGTCTCCCAGGATAGAACGGATTCCGTCTGAAGAATGGTGGCACTACCAATCAACAGCCCAAACGAACACAACAGTATGCCAGAAGAATTCACACCGGAGGATGAAGAACAGTATGCAATACCGGAAGAACAAAAATTCCGGCAGAGATTTAGTGCAGAAAAAGCCGGATAGATTTCTGAATGTGTCAGTGTCTATTTATAGACACTGACCAGTCACGATGAGTAGTCGCTGGCGGCGAACCGCCGTGTCTGACGGCGGCTAACGGGTGTGACCGGTGACCGTTCCGACGAACAGGTACAACCGGTGACCGGTTCGGCGAGTAGACACCTCCTTTAACCGGTTCGCGAAAAGAAAGAACCGGTTCGGTTCAAAAAACCGGCGGGTGGGTTCGAATTTTGGAGGGAAGCAACGTTTGGACAAAAAATAAAAATAATTTAATAAAAAATTATTTTTATTACACACAACCGAACCGAGCCGAGCCGAGCCGGTCGGACGGCGGCGGCGGCGCGCGTGTGTGTGGTGGTGAACCAAAGCCCACCTATCTCCTCCCCCTACATAAAATATGTAGTGACCTATGAAGCACGGACACTTCAAAAACCCTGACGTGTCGTGTCCGACACTTCCTGACACTCTCGGACACTCCGACACTCCCCGACACTCCAACACACGTTATAAAAGTTCAAAAAAAGGTTTAAAGGCTACATTGCGTTGAGCTTTTAGTTCCAACTATTAGATTCGTTGGATTACGATTACTATTTTATTGAGTTTGATATAAATATTTGAGATATCTTATTTTTTTTCCAAAATTTATGAATATTATAAGTTTAGATTCATTTTTTTTATTAAATTATTGAAAATTAAATATAATATACACCACATACATTTAAAATATTATTTAATATCAAAACATGTCCTAACGTGTCGAAATCTAACATTTTTTAGAATTAACGTGTCGGAGTGTCGTGTCGTATCGTGTCGCGTGTCCCGTGTCAGTATCGGTGCTACATAGGTAGTGACCCAAGGGCCAATTAAGGAGATGGAGGCGGGAGTTTATATACTCTCCCACTTTCTACCAATTGTCCAATGTGGGACTTTGTTAAACAACCCACACAACTCTTCATCTTCCCTTTTCTCTTTTTCTCTATTAACCCACTACTTATTCATAACCAATGGATCATTGTATATTAATCTTATTAATTCCAACAATCCCCCACATGGATAAGAAGTCAAATCATCGTGACTAAATGCATAAGAGTATAAATGCAAAGTGTAAATTCCTCAACGAGAAACAACTCCATCGAGATAGGTGGAGTTACCTTTGAACCTTCTCTAGTGAAAACCTATCGGATATACTCGGTCAATCGGTGGTCTTGGGCGACTTGAACCGTCAACCTTTAGTGTATACCTAGACAATAGGAGTCACACAATTGCTTCTCTAGCATTGTTGGTCCTTTGTTGCGCTCATTTTGGCCGTGGGACACCTACCTGGTTCTGCGAGTGTTGTTAGAGAATCGGCCTTTGAAAAATTCTCATAGAAGCGGCCCTCACTTCACACTCACATAGGTGATTTCTTGTGATGTAACTCACTATACATCATCTGAACACAAAAGATTAAGAAATCATTAAAAGCCTAAGTGCTTACCCTCATAAATACACTGTCTTGTCTAGGAATGAGTATGAGTTTAAAACTCCACAGTGTTTGGGCAGTCGACCATCACTTAGTTTTCTCTTTGAACCTAGTTCATGGGATCTCCACTCGTCTAGGTAGAGTTACCGCAATGCTCAACAATTGATAGGCCTTAAACCCATTCCTTTCGACAAATATTCAACCAACTCTCTAGGAATCCCTTTGGTTAACGGATCCGCTATGTTCTCCTTAGACTTAACATAATCAATTGTAATGATTCCGTTCGAGAGTAGTTGTCTTACGGTATCATGTCTACGACGTATGTGTCTAGACTTACCGTTATACATGACATTCTTGGCCCTTCCAATAGCGGCTTGGCTATCACAATGTATGCATACAGATGGTACCGGTTTTGGCCAATTAGGAACATCCTCAATAAAGTTACGAAGCCATTCGGCTTCTTCACCAGCCTTATCTAAAGCAATGAATTCTGCTTCCATGGTTGACCTTGCGATGCAAGTCTGTTTGGACGATTTCCAAGACACAGCACCTCCACCAAGGGTAAACACATATCCACTTGTGGATCTAGTGTCATTAGAGCCGGTGATCCAGTTTGCATCACAATACCCTTCTATAACTGCAGGGTATTTCTCGTAATGCAAAGCATAATTTTGAGTATACTTCAAGTATCCCAAAACTCTTACCATAGCTTTCCAATGATTTTCATTTGGATTACTAGTAAAGCGACTTAGCAGACTTACTGCATAAGCAATATCAGGTCTGGTGCAGTTCATAACATACATCAGGCTATCCAAAACTAGAGCATATAGCTTTTGTGCTGTAGCTTTACCAGTGTTCTTTAATAAACTAAGATTACGATCTACAGGGTTCCTCACAGGGGTTATATTCAAACTTTTGAATTTCTCAAGAACCTTACCTATATAGTGAGCCTGTGATAAGGCCAACCCTGCAGATGTTCTATGGATTTTAATACCTAGGATAACGTCAGCTATCCCCATATCTTTCATATCAAATTTACTTTTCAGTAATTGTTTAGTAGCATTGATCATTTGACAATTACTACCCATAATCAACATGTCGTCTACATAAAGACAGACAATTGCAAACCCTTTTCCTGTATTTCGAACATAGACACATTTGTCACATTCATTAATTCGAAATCCATTTGATAACATAACATTATCAAATTTCGCATGCAACTGCTTTGGAGCTTGCTTTAACCCGTAAAGGGATTTTATTAAGCTACAAACTTTCTGTTCTTGTCCTGGAACAACAAAACCTTCAGGTTGTTCTAAATAAATCTCTTCTTCCAGGTCGCCGTTTAAGAATGCCGTTTTAACATCCATTTGATGTACTTCTAGTCCATTCAAAGCAGCTACTGCGATCAACATCCTAATGGATGTGATCCGTGAAACAGGAGAATAAGTATCGAAATAATCGAGACCTTCACGTTGCCTGTAGCCTTTTACCACAAGCCTTGCTTTATATTTATCAATAGTGTCATTCTCTTTCATTTTTCTTTTGAACACCCACTTACTCCCTGAAGGCTTGTTGCCAGGAGGAAGATTTACCAATTCCCAAGTGTGGTTGGACAAAATAGACTCTATCTCACTATTGATAGCCTCTTCCCAGAATGGTCCTTCTGGAGACATTATAGCTTCCTTATAAGTCCGAGGCTCATTTTCTAATAAATACGTCATAAAATCAGGTCCAAAGGATGTGGCTGTCCTTTGCCTCTTGCTACGTCTAGGTTCATCTTCTATATCCTCTACAGGATCAGCATTAGTTGTAGCATCTCGAGGTATAACAACCTGATCATCGTTGTTATCACTTGATATCTTATTATCATTATTGCCACTGGATTCATTTATTTTCTTATACGGAAATATATCTTCAAAGAAAGTAACTTCCCTTGACTCAATCACCGTATTAGCATGTATATCTGATACATCTGATTTATACACTAGAAACCGATAAGCACTACTATTAAGTGCATAACCGATGAATACACAATCCACGATTTTAGGTCCGATCTTCAACCTTTTAGGTTTAGGAACCGCAACCTTAGCCAAGCACCCCCACACTCTAAAGTATTTCAGGGATGGCTTCTTACCTTTCCATATGTCATATGGTATGTTTTTTGTCTTTTTGTGGGGCATTCTATTAATTATATAGTTAGCCGTCAACATGGCTTCCCCCACAAATTCTGTGGTAAACCGGACGTAATCAACATGGCATTCATCATCTCTTTTAATGTCCGATTTTTCCTTTCTGCAATCCCATTTGATTGCGGTGAATAAGGAGCTGTTGTCTGGTGTATAATACCAGACTCTATACAGAATTCCTCGAAGGGGCCATCAAATTCTCCCCCACGATCGCTCCTTACCATTTTAATTTTCTTGTTGAGTTGATTCTTAA